>JAEQBH010005879.1:0-135202 GCA_016808115.1 Tetrastigma voinierianum | reverse complement strand
GTTATACCCAACACACGATTTTTCATTTCCTTTTCTTTATGCAAACCGTGACTCATTTTGGACATTGTCCCATTTTACCGAGCCCACCATCGAACGCCAAACACAGTGTCGATTTACTAACCATGCACTCACACCCATTTAATGCGATGTCCCCATGCATATGCAATGCAAGATGCCATTACATATTATATCATGTCACATGCATAATGAATGTTACATGGACAACACAATCCACACCACTTACCTGTGTCATAGACAATCACATCACCTACATATGACTTCCATAAATCATTTCATTCATGTCAACCTATCATGCAAACATATATCAACATTCACATTCAACATGTCATTCTATGATCAAGCAATGACACACAATAAGCAAGCCATGTAATGGCTTAATAGACATAATAATTCATCTCATGTCAACATGTTAGAGCACACACATTGACACCAAAACACGTCACTCTTAGTCAAGCAATGACACTTGATCCTCAAGACCAGTTGTGGCATAGAGATGCCCACAAAACATTCCACACAACGAGCCATCATAGCCCATAGAATAGTTCCAAACTTAGTTCAGAAACTAGTCCCCTAACAGTCCAAAATTTTGGACACAAACCATTAAACAGCCTAAGTTGTAGTAGTCTCAGAAAACGGACCATAACTTGAGTTATAGAGGTCCGATCAAGTTCTCAGATAGAAATACAATTGTTTTGAAGGATACTAGTCCAAATTCTCACTTTTCCCCAACCGAAAATCAGTCCCAAAAATCTAGATAGTAGGTTCACCCGTAAAACAGGTAGCTTGTAAGGGCCTCGAAAACGGACCATAACTCAAGTTATAGATGTCCACTATGATTCAAAAGCCTAACATCAAGTTCTCAAATAGGACTACAATTTCCTTGAAGGATACTAGTCCAAATTTTCTCTTTTTCTAACCAAAAATCAATCCTAAAAACTGGACATCATATAGGGTCAAAACAGGGTACTATTCCCATAACCCATTAATTCTCAAATAGCCTCGCAGAAAAAAAGGCTGTACAATTTCCTTGCGCATTAAACCTCAACCAACACTCCTTATCAAAAATAAACCAAAGTATAAGAACCCTACCCTTTGAGCGTAGAAGAAACTCTTAGAAGTCCTGTGGACACTTCCTAAACCCGAAACCTTTGATTTCCGTGAACCCTCGTCAACTCGCGACACTCGTGTTTCAGACTCCACCGTGAGCCCTTGTCGAGTAGATGAACTTTCGTTCTTGGGGCGATGAATTCCAACCGACGGAACTCCATGGATCGAAGAGAGTAGTTTTGATTTTTCATTTTTCTTCTCTCCCTCTCTCACTCTACCAGTTTTCTTTTCTTCCCATTAGAAAATCTGCTCATTTTTTGCCCCAAAACTGATTCTTTTTTTTTGCCTTATTTGTCTAACTTAATTCTTAAGTTTGGAGACATGGCCCACATCGCGCCATGCGTCCATTACTCATTCGGGTCTGTTTCTGCCCCGAAATAATATATTTCATCCCGGTTCAAGTTCAATTTATTTTACATGAACTTTACTTGAGTTATTTTCTTACTCCCGAAATTCTCATAAAAATTTCATCCCTGAGTCACTTAGACGCCCTCGTTACCTCGGGAAATCATGAAAAATCTGATTATCTCTTGAATTTGACGTAAATTTTTACAGAATAAGATTCAAGTAGACAAATCCAAATCTTACTTAAGTCCATTTCGTCATCCGAGATTTAGAAAAATTTTCAAGCTTCCTTGAACCATTTCAGCAATTTTACTATTTTTGCCATTTTTCAGAAAAATTAAAATTGTCCTAGGTTTTACACTTTAGGTCTCTGTTTCTTCTAGACTTTTTTAGTCATGAGTTTTATAATTCATCTCCAATCGAATCATCCACTTGAGATCAAAAGCCGTTATGGCTAAAACAAAACATAGGTTTTTGAAAAAACGTTGACAACAATCTCTCTCAAAACTGTGACTTCTTTTACACTTTGCCTTTAAGACCCCACAAAAACGAAACCAACCCAAATCAATACAACTCCAATTCAAAAACAAATTACCCAAAGATGGAAGAGTTAGGTTCTCCCTAAGCACAAAAACGAAAATGAGTTAGGACTTTCCTAACAATCAAAGGGGAAAATCCATACAACCCAAATCCAAATTAAAACAAATATCAACTCAACTTTAACAAGTATAACACATGAATGAGAAGAGATAGGGTTCTTCCTAACCTCAAACATAAACAAATAGGGAGTTATGATGGTTTTCTAACCTTGATTTCCTTGAAATACTTGAACCTAGCTTCCTTTCCTTCTCTTGATCAAGCAAAACCTTGAACTAAATGGAGAGATATCGAAAACCTCAATTGCTTCTCTTCTCCTTCATGTGAACCCTAGCTCCCAAAGTGTGAAATGCCCAATTCTAAGACCAAATTTGGTCTTATCCCATTTCATGTATAAGGCCTTGTTTGGAAAATCTCATTTTTGCTTAAGTTTTCCATTTTCACATTAAAGTCCTTCATTCCATTTCTATTTGCAATTCATTTATCACATATTCACTATGACATGTATTCTTCTAGCTTTATGACCCTTGAGTCCTTAATGTGACATTTTTCTATTTTACCCTTGACTCTTATATTAATTCTGGTTTTATCATTTTTTCTCACTTAGTATTAAATTTTTTTTTTTTTTGGAAAAATGCAGATGTAACTTATTTTATACCCTAAACATGTTATAAAACTATTATGGTATAATTTGGGGTGTTACAGGAGAATTCACATGTAACGACTCTTCAAGGTTTCAACCTTTAAGACCAATTCTTTCACACATGATGCAGCAACAAAGGAATGAGATTCACCATAATCAAACAATACTCTTGCCCATAGCACGAGTAAATATAACCCTAAATAAACCACCACATACAACTTCTGGGCTTATGTTGCAACATGTGAGACATGCCCCTGGGTCTCTGAAGTCCCAACTTGTGAGCCCTGGCCTCAACCTCGACCCCTGCCTTGGCCCATATGGCCTGACTGCGAAGTAGTAGGGCCCTGTGCAGCGCCCTACGACTAATATTGTCTCTCCTGGCCCATGGTGGGGTAAGGA
Organism: Tetrastigma voinierianum; assembly: GCA_016808115.1. Lineage (NCBI taxonomy): Eukaryota > Viridiplantae > Streptophyta > Magnoliopsida > Vitales > Vitaceae > Tetrastigma > Tetrastigma voinierianum. Next base: position 132,090 of record JAEQBH010005879.1, on the reverse strand, counting down.
GGAACAAACTGTGTCTGTGCATGTCCCACTGATGATCAGGACTAGGGTGTCCCATAACTTTGGGATTCCTGCCTTTGAGGACAATCTCGCCTCAAGTGTCCAGGCTTATGGCAATGGTAACATGGCCCCTGCCTTGGCTAGCTATAAGCCCTGAAATATCTGTCACCTGGAGATGATTTACCCTGGCCTTGATAGTCGCGGCCATGTCCTTGAAACCCTTGCGGAGTAGAAGTTTTCTGTTTCTTCCCTAAGCCGGAAGAAGAAGGTTGACTCTCATTCCTCTTATCTTTCAAAACACCCGTATCTCAGATGTTATGTGCATCATCCACCTCCCTCTTAATGGCCATAGCAGTCCTAACCATCGAGTCTAGGTCTTATAGGAGAAGTCCCATAATTTTACCCCGGATGGACAATTTTAGACCATCCTCAAATTTTCTCACCTTAGCCATATCTGTGGCCACATAATCATTAGCAAAATGGGCTAACTCTATGCACTTAGCCACGTACTCAAGCACTATCATTGCTCCTTGTCTCAATTCTAGAAACTCCCGAGTTTTCACACGTCGAGCAAATGTTGGGAAAAACTTGCCCATGAAGAGTTCATGAAACTCTTCCTACGTCATTGCCTCCAAGTCCCTCAAGGCTTTGACCCAATCCCACCACACTTAGGATTCACCTTCTAGCTAGAATGTGGCTAGCTTTATCTTAGTGGCATCAAAGGTGATCTCCATAACTTCCATAATTTTTCGACTATGAACCAATGATCGGGTTACTATCGTCCCTCCTCCCCGAAGGTCGGAGGATGGTGTGTGCCTCGAACCTGAGGCTCACCCTTCATGACTTCTGGCCGCACTAGCCTCGTGCAATGGTGTAGTGACTCGAGCCCGACATCCGAATTGGCTACATCTGCATTTTAAACCTGTGGACGCCCCGACCGGGCCATTAATCAAATCCATTTATCAAAAACATTTCATTAATATAAACGTTTTCGTTCTCAAATCTTTGTAGAAGCGATTTCAATTTGGAGCAAGCCCATAAACATTTGCAAATTCAATGCAATTTCTTTTCAAAATATGCATTTAACCAAAAATGGCATTTTATGCCATTTACAACATAATATCCAAAATCGTATTCAGACATAGTAATAAAAAATAATTTCGAGTCAACTCCTTTGTTTACAAAACAAATGCGTCATGCTCAAAATGGTGAAGATGCATGTGACGAAGCATACCCGTGAACTTTCGACGACTACCGACCTGGTCCGCTTTCAATCACTGCCTATCACTCGATACCTGCGTATTGATAAAATAATACGCTAAGCATTTTCATGCTTAGTGGTTCTATACAGTTCTCTATTCCATTTTAGTTCAATACGAATCATGCATTTATCAAAATAATGCCTTTATACAATGTCTATGTGTAATGTAAAATGTACTTATACAAATACACTTTTTAATATCGTTTTTCGCTTTTCGATTGCGATTTCACATATGACTATAGAGTCAACATTCACGACATATTCAGTTGGTGAATCATGTCCTATTTGTCGTTCAGTAGTAATGTGATTTCATATTCAATACAACTTCATATCGAATATAGAATTTAATTCACGACGTGATCTCGCTGCTTAATCTCACTCGTTTGTCATTCAGTAATAATGTGATTTCACATTGAACAAATACGGTTACCTTCATGACAAATTCAGTTGGTGAATCTCGTCATGTTGGTCATTCAATAATATATTTCAAATCAATTCACTCACATGTAATAATTTCACTTATAGTTCAAATACACGTGCACATGCAGATATTTGACAAACATTTCGAATACTAATAATTAAAATCAATATATATATTTTCACAATTAGAACTTGAGATGGAATCAGTCACAAAGAACGTAACTTAACCACTTTATCGATCCCTATCTCTTTCGATACTCGGGCCCTAGGTCGTTGTCGTCTTCACCTGCACCTAGTCAAATACAAATTCTCCACTCTTAGTGGTTGAACAATTAATCATACTAAACGAATATCGTCGAGGCAACGAGGTACGGTATGTTTTTCACTTAGTTTTATCCTTATTTGAACCCCCATTAATCATTTATCAGGGTCCTTAAACTATCGGTGTCCGAATACGAGGTGTTCGAAAACAAAATTCCAAAACTACTTGTTTTGAACAATAGCTATGGCCCAGTTGTGTTCTCCGTTGCGACGCACCCGGTAGGTGCCATTTGGCACCCCTACCACCACTCAAGGCATCCTACGATACTCTGGGCTGTGAGGTCTATGTTACAGAGTGTGGGTTCCTACGCATCGCAGAGGATTTCCATCAGGCCTGCAGATTTTCCAATTTGTTCTTTAAGGACATTTTTCTCCAAAAAATCCTCAAAACCCTAAACAAATCATGGAACCACTCCCAATAACATCCTAATATCATCCTAAACCAACCATGAGCAAACCCATGGATTGATTTAGGGTTTTCTAACCCAAACATCATTTAAGAAATCTCTAGGTTTGGTTCTTACCTTAAATCTCTCTTTGAATCTTCTTCACCCAAGATGCTTGATCACTTAGAAGCTGTAAAGAATGGGGACATCTCCCACCAAAAAATCACTTCTTCTCGAAAAATTCTAACTTTCTCCTCTCAAAACGTTTTGGCAATAAATGGGGGATTTCAGACCAAAATGTTTAAGCCATTTATCCCTCTCAAGGCTATGCTCTGGGTACATCAAAAACCCATTTTTGGATTTGAATTTGTTCTCAACTCATCTTTATAGCACATATCACTTCTATTTGCACTTAAACACATAAATATTTTCTCAAATGACCTCAGTCTTTATTTTACAAATTAAATTTGCCCTTTTCACTAGGGGTTTATTTTCTGTTCAATCATTTTCTCATTTTAGCACATACATTTAATCATATGCTCACATTATTCATTTCACTTTCGCAATTTAACAATTTATCAATTTTCCTCAAACCTAAGTTTGGCTCAATTTATACCTGAATATATAATAAAATTATTATAAATTTAGGTATTTTAGTATGCTATGTAAATGGTGGCAATGCATAACAATGTATGCAATAGTATGCGCCACAACACCAATAGCGTGAAGGCTTGTTGGTCAAAGGCCAATGGTCATGGGTTGTTGCTCCGCCCACCTCCTCGACGTCCTCTTCCTCAACTAGCCATCTACATATGGCAGATAGCAATAAAGTTTAAACTTCGAGATTTCTCTCCTTGTCTAACTAGTAGTGCTTGTGCCAACCATTAATAGATCTCAATATTCCGAACCATTTTGTTCCATCATTTTTTCAAACCCCTAAGGTTATGTTTTCTAACCCTAGTGTTCATTTTTCCTAAAATACATTATACTATGTATATAATTTACACAATATGGAACACACAATCACGTAGCACAAAAACATGAATGCACATTGAATGCAATGGTCTAAACTCATGCCCATCAACTCCTAGGTAATCATAAACCTAGGCTCTGATACTAAGCTGTGACACCCCAAAAACCTGGGGGTCTATTGACCAACCGTCAACTCGCGGAAATATCCGTGGATAGCATATATCTTGGTACCCACACTGTCTAATCCCATTGATTGGGATCCATTCATCGAATCCTAGGTAATCACATACATACGCCCTAACACCATGCTGTGAAGCAAGGATCGACCAAGAAACCCAGAAAATTTGAATTCTTCAAAATAGCAAAATGGTAAATCGGTCAGAATAGCATAGGTTGCAAACCTAGGAACCTTTCTAGACTTTATGACCTAAACGGACCTCACCGTTGGATTCGCTCTAGCGAACCCGCTTACCCAAACGACTCCCATTAAATTCAAATGGGGCCTGATTTTCACATTTTGTGGTCGTGTCCCAACACTAAAATGTGATTTTGAGAAAAACTCAAGTAGAAAAAAATAAATTAAGTACTCTATTTAAAAATAAATTGAACTTGAATCAAGACGAAATAAATTGTTTTGAGACAGAAACGGACTTAGATAAGTCAAGGACACGTGGCGCGACATGGGCCACATGTCTAACTTAAGCACTAAGTTAGAACAAAAGAGAAATTGGGAAAGGAGGAGCCCATTTTCTGGGTAGCACGTGAGAGAGGAATGCTATCCTGTTTTGGCCCTATGAAACGTCCAGATTTTGGGACAAATTTTTGGTTAGGAAAAATGGGGAATTTGAAACCCAGCGTTCATGGAAGTTCGATCCGCATCTCGTAACTCGATGTAGGCTTTAAATCACCAAATTGGACCTCTATAACTCAAGTTATGTCCATTTTCCGGATCGCCATAGGGCCGCCTGCTTTGAGCCTAAGCATACTATCCAGATTTTGGACCGATTTTGGCCGAGAAAAATGGGAAATTTGACTAATGTCCTTCATGGAAATCAGAACGTATATGAGAACTGATGTTAGATTTTGACCACCTAAATTGGACCTCTATAACTCGAGTTATGGTCCATTTTCCTCGGGGATTCACCATAAGTCGCCTCTCCTCTCTATTTGACCTCCATACACCAGCCCGTATTTGTGACCGATTCGATCAGGAAAAAGAGGGAATTTGGACTAGTGTTTTTCAGGGAAATTATAGTTGCATCTATAAACTTTTTTTTTTCCTGATATCAAGCTGCATTTATAAACTTGATGTAGGCTTTTGAATCACCCAAATTGGACTTGTACAACTCAAGTTATGGTCCATTTCACGAGACTGCTACAACTTAGGTTGTTTAATGGTTTGTGTCCAGGTTTTGGGATAGTTAAGGGACTAGTTTCTAAACTGAGTTCGAAACTATTCTATGGTCTATTATGGCTTGTTGTGTGGAATGTTTTATGGGCATCTCTATGCCACAACCTGGTCTCTGAGGACTGCTGTCATTGCTCGAAGCTCTTAGTGACATGCTCGTGGTACTAATTGGAGGTCAATATGTGTATCCTAATGTATTGACATGTGATGAGTTTTTGTATGGATAAGGTCATTGCATGGCTTGTTTGTAGGCTATTTATGGACATGTTACGTCACAATTTAGCCTAGAGAATAAAGTATGTCATTGTTTGATTAGTGGGATTAATTTGTTGATGTTGATATATGTGTGTAAATATGTTGACATGAAATGTGTGATCATTTGTGCAATTTTATGTTGATCATATAATTCTGTCCAAGATGTAAGGGTGATATGCATGAGTAGAATTGTCCATATAGCATTCACTATATATATTATGGTATAGGCATTGAAATGGCATATCAGATTGCATATGCACGAGGACATCGCATGAACGGGTGAGTGCATGGTTATAATCATCACTATTGCGTTCGATCAAGGCTCAGAAGGTGGGACAACTTCCAACGCGTCGCATTACTCAGATACTTGAAACGAAAAATATGTCGTATTAGCAAGTATGATAGACACCCTACAGCGAAAGCCCATTATTTTTAGTTATACATATGTGTCCAACTAAGTGAAAGCCTATGAAAGTGTAAAGGGCTTTGCTATTTCTACTTATGAGACCCCTCGGAAATTCGCTTACCCACAAAAAGACACATGAGCCAATATAAATTATCATTGACATGTAACATCCAAAAGTTTGCTTGAAAACAAATGAATTTGTTTTGTAAACATAATTAACAAACTTAAAATGATGGATTTTAACACGACGAGCTTTGGCATTATGTACAAGAGTTGGTAAGAACTTCTGTGATGAGAGCCTGTAAGTACTGGGAAGGCATGATACATGGTCAGCTTCCTATATCTCATCTCATGGTACGAATTAAACCCTAGATTGCATAATCTTGCTTGAATGTGTGAATTAGAACATGACCATTGGAAGGTGCACTTAGTGGGGAGTAGCCTTGTAGAAAAAGTTTACCTACTAGAGTGACTCACCCTATATGGAAACATTTTGTGCATGCACACGTAAGTGGATAACGCTCATTCGAGGTCAGAATCGTGGAAGGTCGATATGTACTTGTTACCATTTTGTAGAATATTTTGGAACAATCTTGTTCTAATGTGTAATCTTTGTAAAAGTGTTGTAATTAAACTTTATGAATTGTTTTAAATATAATTTTGTATGTTTAAAATGAGCATGATAATGGATCTGTGTGGTCATTTTTTTCATAAATGGACCCAAATGAGGTCATTATATTATAACAGGCCTCGATGGGCCATGTTACTATGTTTTGTACAAGTTGGATTTTGATAGAGCTCCCTGTACAAAGGAGACTTTGTCTGATTTTTGTTAAAATTATGAATCCCAAAAAATGGATATATCACAGATTCGGTCACCCGATATCCACGGTGCTTCGCAGGTCAATTATTGGTCAATCTGACTCGGGTTTTAGTAGGCATCATGTTAATCAATTGCGATATAGGTCTCATACCACACCGTCCAATCTCATTCAACCCGGATTCATTTGAAATACATTCAATAAACTCTTTATGCTATTTTCAAACATATTACTATGAGTTTAATTACAACCCACTACATACACAAGAGCATATATCAAAACTAGCTTCTTCCAAAGTTATACAAAAGAACTATACTCAAATTAATGTGCCGACTTTCTTCAACCTCTCGGCCCCGAATAAGAATCATCCACCGATGTATACCCTGCACCTAAAATGTTTTCCCATCAAGGGTGAGCCACACTCAATAGAGAGACTCCTATAAAGGCTATTACCCCCCTAAACGCACATGTAATGTTCACTGATATATTCATTATATATATATATATATATATATATATATATATATATATATATATATGTATATATATATATATATATATATATATATCAACATTCCAATTCTAATGGAATACTATATGTCATGCCATGAAATGAGATGAGACTCACCCAATGCATGAAAAATCTAAGTCATCACAAACTCTCCCATCACACAATGTAACCAATATGATAACATCCATCAAGCCAATGAATTTCAATAATTGATAACTTTCAAAACAAAATCAAGTTTTAAATCAAACTTATTACATGTTTCACTTCCAATGATCATTTTATTAACAAAACATGAGTCTCTTGGTAGTAATTTTCAGACTCGTCATAGTTTCACGCCTTCGCTCAATTTCGCTTACCAAGCTTTCACCGTTGGACACATATGTATAACCAAAAATATCGGGACTTTCACCCAAGGGGGTATCTATCCCTGCTTGTTACTACCCAACACAAGTTTTCATGCTCTGCGGACAGTGGAACTCCACTGAACTTTGTTCAACGGTACACAACCTACTCATCAACCACCAAAGATGGTGTATGATGACACTATTTCATATTCTGAAAACAATGGAACTCCTCTAAACTTCGTTCAACGTATTGAGCCCACTCATCAACCACCAAGGATGGTGTGTGATGGCACCATGCACTTACACCCATGAATGCGATGCCTTAGTGCATATGCAATGCATTATGTCATTGCATGTCAATTCCCTATCACATATGTAATGCATGTCATCCGACAATTTTTCATGTATCATGAACAATTATATCAAAAGCATATAACTTCCTAAACAAGCTCATCTCAATGTCAATATATTGCAGTTCATATATCAACATTCAATCAACAACATCAAGTGTCAACTAAAAGCAAGGCAACGCATAACTCGTTCTCAAGACCAATTCCAGGAAGATAAGAGACGCCCACAAAAGCAATCCACACATACAGCCATCACAGTCCACACAAACATGCCACAACCCGGCATGTAATCCACCAGATCTAAATTTCTAAGACCGCTCAAATCCGCACTAATACCAAGTCACAAACATGCCATGCTCAGGCCACACATCCGTCCCCACACGGCCACTAAACAATCCTGAACCTCAGTCCAGAATGACAATCCCCAACCCATCCCTTTGAACATTTATCCAAAAAGGAAGGCAATCAACCAAAGTATGAAAATCCATACCTCTTGGGGAGTGTAGCCTCTATTGAGTGTATTTGGACTTTAACTCTGTCCAATGAACTCGATCGCTGAACGCCGTGAATCAGAGGGAAGAAGTCACGATCTTCCTTCCCTCCCCTTTCTCTCCCTTTCTTCCCTTCTCCCTCTCTCTTTTCCTCTCTACCGATCCCCTTTATAGCCGGACACCTCCACATGGCATGCATGCATCATGCTATATGTCACCCACATGGCATGTAGGCATCACGCCATGTGTCACCCACTTTTTACCTCGAAAATTGTGAAAAATCCTACTATTTGAGAATTCAACGAAATTTATCTAAGTAACTAGATTTTGCGAGACGAATCCAATGGTGAGGTCTGTTTTGTCAACCGAGATCTAAAAAAAATTTCAAGTCTGCAACATGTACTATAGCAACAATTTACCGTTTTGCAAATATTTCAAATTTACCTGGGTTTTTACAAATTTAACAATCATTTGTTCACAATGAATACTCTGAATAGTAAAAATATAAAGGAAATGAAATATTAAAGAATATTTATTACATGAATAAATATTCGACATGATATTTATGAATATCATAATTTATTAAAATATTTATTTTATTTCATCCAATGATAAAATAAAAATACTTGTGCCGTGATTTTAATTAATAATAAAACAAATTATCACGATAAAATTGTTTCTTTAATAAAACATGTAAGTCGGATGATCGAGACTTTAACTTAACTAATAACGGGTCTCAGCTCAAGCCCCAAGCAATGCAAACGCTGCTTTGGCGTTAGGTCTTTACTATCCTTAAGATCCCTTCCTCACGAATGAAGATTAATTTGGGTGCGGTATAACTTAAATGAGATTTTCATGTGTGCATGTGCCGATTGAATTTTTTTTTTTATATTTTAAGAACAAAATTTCATAAAAAGTTTACTATCTGTAACTTTTTCCAATTAAAATGTTGGGTTTAACTATAAAAAGCTTGTTCTCATATAAGAACAAGTTTTATACTATTAAATGATGATTTTATCTTTTTAGATCTGTGTTTTCTCGGAAAAAAATTTAATCTACACAAATCTCAAGAGATAAAATCACCATCTAATGGTGTAAAACTCGTTCTCATATCAAAACGAGCTTTTTATAATCGAACCCTAAAATGTTTACCCCAGTCAGCTATTAGTTTCTCACAACTTTATTACCTTATGTAGATGTTCAAAATTCTTTAGGGTAGGAGATAGGTGCACTTATAAAATAAAAAAGTGAAATATATATATATATATATATATATATATAATATCAAATAAACTTTTCAAAATTTATTAAATGAAATATTTTAAAATTATTTATAGTAATTTTTAAAATATCTGCTCTAAAATATAAATAAAAATTCGATGGCTTTTTCAACCTGGACTGGCCGAGCGTATGGGCTCCTTTGGCCTGACCGATCGGCCATTGGCCGGTCCGCAGCCCCTCGGATCAGCCGAGGCCGGGCAGATTGCCGCAGCGCCGGGTCTCGCAGCTCGACTCGCACTCTACAAAAACAAAGAAGAACTGTGGCCTACAGGGCTTCGCCATGGTCGCTCCGATGCCTAAGTCATTTTTCGAGAGAAAAAATGGATCGCTTGGGAGGACGAATGTGTCAGATATGTTCACAGCATCTTCACTGGCGTATGCATTGCATTTATAGTATTTGTTTTCCCAATTAGATATGGTTAGATTCTTTCCTATCGATTCCAGATATTTCTCATATTATCTAGATTTGATTTGATTGGGGTGGATATTGAAAGAGTAGTTTATTTAGAATTATCTTTCTTCATCGACCGATCCATTGATCCGCAGGATGAGTCAAGAGTATCGTGAATTATCTTATTTTCCTTATCGTGAGATTTAGTCGGATTTGCAGGATAATATATTATCGGGATTATTCTACTTTATCTACGGGATTTGTTTCGATTTACGTAAAGTGGGCTTTCGATTACTCCATAACCGACCTTCGGCCGAGAGGATCAGCCTTCATTCGCCGGGCGTTAAAAGGCCCGAATGTTTCAATGGACATGCCTAGCTTGACAACCTTCATTCTAGGTCAAGGCCAAAAGGCCCTCGACGCTTCAATGGGCATGCTCTTCGGTTTCGCGAGCCGGGCCCCATGAGCCCATTTTTCAAACCCTATCGCTAGCCCCCCCACTCTCGTGGTACCCGCATGCGGCAAGTGGTCGTAACGCCGTATCTGATGTAATTTCCACGCGGTTCGCCGAGGATGGGTTAGCATACGCCGCCGCCATACGCCCCGCACACATTTAATTCTTCGTTTTCGCCATCTCTTTCACTTCGCAGCTTTCCTTCGCTTCTTCCGCATCCTCTCGTCTGCGGTGGCCCCGATCTTGAAACTTTTTCTTTGCTTTTAACCTAGTTTCGCTCTCCCTTCCTTGCTTCCATCCGAACCTTTTGTGCAGTCCTTTTCCTGGGCTCTTCCCGGGATAGCTTTTTCCATTTTATTCCCTTGACTCCGGCCGTGTCTTTTTCTCTCGTGTCTCTCTGGGCGACACGGGCCGAGGCTGCTGTGGCTAGGTCGCAAGTTTCCATTCTCACACCCGCCATCACCATGGGTCCGGTCGCCTCTCTTTCTCCTCGCATATTGGTGGTGACTCTACCGCTACGACTCGACGAATCACAAGACTCTCCGCACCGTCTCGACGGTGGTCGATCTACAAGATACCTGTGGGTGCCCTCTTTCCCTTAGACAAGGGTAAGTGGGAAAATATACCCGATTAAATATCCCGGGGTCGACACCCAAATCCGCCGTCAAAGACGCTTTAATTATAATGCTGCCCATTCCTTCATATGGGGCCACTCATGACGCTACCGACCTTCTGTTCATGTGGTCCCGATACTGACCTCTTACTGGTTTCGCGGCCTAAGATGGTGCTTTTTAGCTGCCTTCGATAACTCGGCCTTCACTTTCCCTCTACATCCTTCATAAAAGGGTTTCAAAGACTTCAATGTATGTCCTTCTCTCACCGTCACCCAATTGCTTGGGTATTTATTTGCCCCATTTGGTTTTCTTTAGTGGACAAATTCTAAGTGTTCCCAAAGATAGCCTCACTCCTTTACCTTTTCTCAAATACAAGGAAACCAAGAGGCCTCTGGTTTTTCCAAGCCGCTCGCATTCCTCCGTACTCCGATCTTCCCTTCCCACAGCTTGAAGGACGCTACTTTCTATTAGCGGCCAATTAGAATATGACCCTCTCAAGGATGACACCCTAGGCGCCCGGCCGTTTCAACCACCCCGAGAATCTGCGGAGTGCCGCTTTGTTTTCTAGATATCTTCAGACACGAGGTTGTCGATACTTAATTCCGCATTGTTTACGTGCCTCTCAAAGTAGGCCACCCCGCCGAGGATAACGGTCATAAAGACTGGCGTCATCGAACGTCCTCTTCGCCCACACTGAAATGATCAAGCCTGAGCATTCTCGGGCCCTTCGAGCTCGAGGTCAGCCCGCTCTGCTGTTTTGAGGCCTTCGCCTCCTTCCACCATGAAAGTCTCTCCCGTCGGGCCCTCCGCTGCCAAACCCACCAAGGGAGAACCATCAAGCTCGCTGAGACGCCGTTCGGCCCCGGCTTTCTGAAACGAAAAACCCGGACTCCGCTTGAGAAAGATCGGCCGACTTTGCCAAAGTTCAAATCGGGGCGTCTTCATCTTCTCCGCTCTACCCATGTCCGAAAGCCTGAGTAGGCGCGCATCAGCCAAGGTTCCTAAATTTGAGTCGCAGCCTCGCTCCGATCCGCCCGCAATGTGCGGTACTGGCGGCTGAGCAAATTGTCAAGGCCATGCCCATCATTGTTTGGAATCCGCCTACGAAGAGTGTTAGGCCACCTTCTCCAGCAGCGAAGAACTGAAGAGAAAGGACTAAACGCGAAGATGCGACTCTTTTCTTCTAAATGTCAACTTGCGTCATGAAAACTCGGCCCATTCTATGATTCCCGACTCTTAAGAGGTCGAATGTGCCACCCGCTGATGAGGTTGGGCTCTATCCTCGCAGGTCGCCCGTAGTTTCAGATCTCTTGCCGATCTGGTTTCATTCCGAATGAAAATCGATCTTGTGTTGATATTGATTTTAATGCTAGATGTGGGCAAGTGGCTACTCATTCAAGAGTCCGCCAAAGGCCAAGCTCGACGGCTCATGCCAAAGCCGCCTGGCCTTATATACAGGGTGGCTTCCTTACATCCGAATCCATGACGAGCTGCTGATCTGGGCAGCGTATGGCCGAGGAAGCAGTGAAGCTTAAATCTGATTTGAAGCATACCACGTCGGCACGAGCTCGGTCCGAGAGTAAAGAAGATGAGGCTTGGAACAGCTTGAGAGTGGTCGAAGGCGAACTTCGAGAGGTTAGAGATGAGCCACGGCCGCATTACAATGACTTGCTGTAGGCCAGATGTCAGGCCTCGCCCAATATGAGCTTCAAATGGTTAGGGATGAGCTTCTTACATCCCAGGGCGAGCTGCGGGAGTCTAAGGAAGAGTTACGTGCGGTCAAAGATGAACTGCGCAATAAGACAGCCACATCGTGACGGGGCTCGCTCATGAGGCTTCGAGGTCGTAAACCCTGGCAACGCCCGACCGAGGAGTGTCGCGGTCGCTGGGACCCATCAAGTAACTCGTCATTTCACGGATGAGGTTATAGGAAGATCGAGGGTCGAGGCTTGTACTCAATGGGCTTCGTGGTCGCCTTTCGTAAGAAGGTCATAATGCCTATTCCGCCCTGACTTCAACTTTGACCTTCCCAATGGCGCGAGGCCGGCGTAACTCTCGACTATCCCGAGAACCGGCACCCCGTCGAGGTCCACTTCTTCACCCTCTGCTCCTCCTTCTAACGCTTAATCGCCGGCGTATATCGACGTCGATTTTTGTTTTACTTATTACTGGCCCGCAGACCCGTGACATATGCGTAGCCTTTCCTTAATAAACGATCTTTTACCTATACTTCGCCTTACGCACCATACCGGCTCTACATAAATTGTATTGATTTCTGGCTACACCGTCTGAAATACAGCTCATTGATGAGTCGAAAGAAGCCGAAATTTTTCGAACCTGGTCAGCTGAGGCTTCACTGGCCGCCCGCCAGTCGAACAAATTCTCAGCCGCACGGCCCGAGTGTAGTAGTCGAGGTCGCTGAACCGAAAGGCTGGGCTCCCGGGCGCCGAGGGCCTCATGGGCCGACCACAAACCCTCGAGCCGATCTCGACCCAGCCGCATGACCCGTGGCAGTACCGAACTCCATCAAACCGGGCCGGCCATTCCTAGCGCCGAGGCCTCATGAGTCACAACCGAAATGATCCGACTCCCAGCCGTACGGCATGTGCAGAGTAGTCGAACCTCACAAACCGAAGCATCGTAATCCGGCGCCGAGGCCTCGTAATATAAATTGGAAATGACATGACTCTTAGTCGTATTTAATTGCAGGCAGAGTAATTTAACTCACAAAGTGAGCCGGGCTCCCCGGCGCCGAGGCCTCATGAAAGCAAATAACCAGTCGATCCACTCAGTCGTGATGGTCTGTGCGCAGTGGTCAACTCAAACTAAGCTATCGGGCCCGTGTCGAGGCCTTGTGGGCTTATATAGCCCGAGATGATCCGACTCTAGGTTGTAATGACCGTGCGTAGTCAACTCGCCAAAGCGAAGCATTAAGCCTGCGTCGAGGCTCAGGGCGATATAGCCCGAAATGATCCGACCGTGTCGTCTGCGGCAGAGTAGTCAAACTTGCCAACCGAAGCATCGGGCCCGCGCTGAGACCTTTGGCTGGGCGATGTAAATGTTTCACTGGATCGGCAGTCGCTGGCCTCGCGGCAAGAGTAGTCGAACTCATTAAACCGGAGCCATCACCCGACGCTGAGGCCTTGTTGGCGATATAGCCTGAGCTGATCTGACTCTTAGGTTGCATGACCTGTGCAGAGTAGTCGAACTAGTCAAAGTGAGCTACTAGGTTCCGGGCGCTGAGGCCTCATTGGGTGATATACTCGAGTCGATCCGACTCCTAGCTCAAGGTGGGCCTATGCAAAGTAGCGTCAACCTCGTCAAACCGAGCTACTAGGCTCCAGCCGAGGCCTTGCTTATATAAATGAGCCGATCTAACTCTCCTGTGTCGCACGACCCGTGCGCAGTAGTCGAACTCCGTCGCGGAGCTACTAGGCTTCTCGGCCGAGGCCTTGTCAAGGATATAGCCGAGCTGATCTCGACTCCTACGCTGCATACCGCGCAGTAGCAGGCCGAACTCGCCAAACCGGTTTATCGTGGCCCCGGGGCGCCGAGCCTTGTCGCGCATATAGCCCGAGGCCGATCCGACTCTAGTTGCATGACCTGGTGCGCAGGTCGAACTCGTTAAAGTGAGCTACCGGGGCTCTAGCGCCTGAGGCCATGTCAAGGAGATAACCCGAAATGCGATCTCGACTTAGTCAACCCGCGCAGGTCGAACTCGCTAAACCGAGCTACAGGCTTCGCGCCGAGGGCCTTGTTGGCTTATAGCCTGAAATGACCCGACTCTTAGGTTGCATGACTCCAGGCAGTAGTAATCGAACTCGGTCAAAGTGAGCTACTGGCGCCGAGGCCTTGTCAAGGAGTATAACTGAGCCGGGACCGACTCTAGGCCGCGCTGGGCCCGTGCGTAGTCAACTCGTCAAAGTGAGCTAATTGGCTCCGGCGCCGAGGCCTCATGACGGCATAGCCTCAGCCGATCCGACTCTTAGGTTGCATGACCCGTGCGTAGCCGAACCCAAAGCCGAGCCACGGCCCGGCTACCAGGCCTCGGCTGGGCGTATATACTGAGTCGATTCGAACTCTAGGGTTATGGGTCAGGCAAGAGTTGTCGAACTCACAACCGAAGCATCGGGTTCGGCTACCGAGGCCTGGCTGGCGTATATAGCCCGAGTTGGTCCGACTCTGGTGTCGCATGACCTGTAAGTGCAGTAAATAACTCACAAAGTGAGCGCTATGGGCGCTGAGGCCTCACGCGATATAAATTCTGCCGATCCGACTCTTAGGCCGCGTGGCCTCGTGCGAGTAGTCGAGCTCACAACCGAGTTATCATAGTATAAACATTCGACTGATTTTCTAAAACGCGGTAGCTCTTTAATGCCTGATGAGCAGAATTTGAACGACAAGGCGAATTTCCGAAAGTGCTTGCCTTCTTATAAATGAGACTCGCTTCATCGCTATGGAGTTTATACTTTGATACTTAACACCCTTCCGGGTGTGTAACCGAGATCTCGCGAGATGAAGTGTCAAGCTTGATTGCTCCTCACGGGATCCGCCTAAAGATTATGGTCTGGCCATTGAATTTCGTCATGGGAGCTGTGGTTTTTCCTAGTTTCCCTTACGAGTCATGTTATTCCCTAGCTTCTCGTGCTGGTGGAATGTGTCCCAGAGGCTTTACATTTTTCAGGCCGCTTTTCATTTTCTATTCTTCTTTCTCTTCCTCTCCTTTCTTCTCTTTCTCCCTTTCCTTCATTCTCTCTTCCTTCCTTTCTTCCTTTTTCTTCTTTCCTTTCCCACAAACTCTTTCCATCCCTTTTTCTTCTTCTCCTCTTTTCTATCTCTCTACTCTTCTTCTCCTCTTTTCCACCTTTCTACCCTTTTTTCACTTATTTT
Organism: Tetrastigma voinierianum; assembly: GCA_016808115.1. Lineage (NCBI taxonomy): Eukaryota > Viridiplantae > Streptophyta > Magnoliopsida > Vitales > Vitaceae > Tetrastigma > Tetrastigma voinierianum. Next base: position 116,517 of record JAEQBH010005879.1, on the reverse strand, counting down.
CATCTCATTTTCCTTTCCTCTTTTCTTCTTGAGGTTTTTTTTTTTTTTTGAGGGAACCGTCAGACTATGTATTTCCAAGATGTAATCTGATGACACTATTGATTGTAATTGAATATAATCTAATTGGAATAAAGAGTAGATTCTTCCTTTATGACTATGAACTTTCATTCTATTGCATGTAATTTTTCTCAGCATTATATGTCAGAGTTGCTTGAGACGTCTAACAAAATAACCAAGAACGCTGATCTGCCATCCGAAAATCGATAATGCTTAATTTAAGATTACAAACCGAGGCTCATCGATAAAAAGTTTAAGGTGTTCCGATTCCAAGCATGATGTAGAATTTTCCTCCCCTCTGCCCGGAGTTTCACTGCCCTGGGCCTCGATGACGCGGATATGATGTGTGGGCCCTCCCAGCCAGGGGCCTAGTTTTCCATGCGCCGATTCTTCCGTCGGCGTGAGCTTCTTCAAGACTAGGTCACCGGCAGCGTAGCTCTTAGGCTCGACCTTCGCTGTAATACCCCGCCGTCTTCCTCTAGTAATCCTCCACGCACCTTAGAACTCGCCCACTTTTTCATCTAGAGGTCCAAATTTGTGGACGAGAGCCTCGGCCATCAGGTTCCACTATCGCCAACTCGATCCTTGGGGACTTTAACCCGACCTCAACAGTGGGCTATCAGTTTATGCCAGTGCCAGGCGAATCTGGTTTCTAGTTACCGACTTCGCTGTAGTCCCTGTGAGGCCCATAGCACCCTGGGAGGAATTCTACCCATTTGCCTTTAAGATCTTCCCCTCCAATTTGGCCTTCAATGCGTCTTAAGGGTTCCGATGAGACTTCGGTCCCACCATTGGGATCCATAAAACATCAGCATGAGCCCAATCTGCTCAACAAATCCCAAACTACGTCACTCATTTTTCCATTGATCTGATACTGTGGCCTTCAGACACCAAACCTGACATGACATACTCGCTCAATGTGGCCAGTGAGTCATCAGGATCAATAAAGTCACCTTCTCACCATCACAAGTGAATCCACCATCAATATGAATTTATTAATCCTCTCAATAAGTGAGGTCCTCAGCATGTCCAAACCCCACCGCTGGAAAGGCCAGGGCTAGTAATCGATGTCAAGGGCCTGATGGGAGGCGGAGATTCGCATGCCCCGGCAAGATCTCAGATTCCCGACCAGTCGGTCAAGGCCTCGAGTATCAGGCCGCAAGATCCCCGCCTGCAAGACCTTCCCCGCACGCCCAAGCTCCGACATGATTTCCTCGTGATACACCTTCGTGTACTTCCCTTTAGCACGTGATTCGTCTTTTCCCGCGATGCAATCCTAAGGACGTGGTGGAAGAGTCCCGCTCAGACAAAGCTTCCTATGATTAGCCGGGACTCCGCCGACCTGCCCCCGATGAATAGCTTTTCGGTCGTCTGCAGATGTCCGTTCATTATGTGTAATCCCAAATGGGGTCCATCCATCCTAGCCACCCGATTCAAGGCAACTTCCACGTCACGTAGGATTTATAGAAGGCTCTGCATATTTGATGTGTGTCAATTCCACCGAGGTCTTCAGAGGTCATGCCGCAGATCGCTGCTGCACGGTTTCTGAGTCTCTCTCGCCTTGGGATATGCCCGACTGACCAAGACGAACTTTTTAGTAACCTGTGACTTCTTTAAGGTGCATAGATCATTCTTCCACTTCAGCCTCGTAGGTGTCTTCTATTTGCGACGCCCCAAACTCCGTGGGGTCCGCTGACCATCCGTCAACTCATGGATACAAGGATGCCCAAGTTACCCGACACCACTTCGAATCACAGAGTCTCCTTTTATACTCTGAGAGCTCTACCCAAATACAAGACTGCATATCACCTCGTCCCAAAATACTCAATATAATATCAACATGGAGTAAAACGCCACTCTGGGTCACAAACAATACTCATCACAAATATACCAACTACGAACTTAACTATATCCAATAATTCTAAGAGTTAGTAAATTCACTTTATACAACATATATCAAAAATTGTAGAATTTAATACATGTGGAAAAATCATCGCCACACCCGCTCTTCACAAACTCACCCCAGATCTGCCCGTCCCCCGCACGCGCCCCCGCACTGTTAAAATAATATCCCTCGATTGTGGTGAGCTTAATTGCTCGAGAGTGGAATCGCCCTGCGGGCTACCTCCACCCAAGTCATAGCCGCAACGCTCCAATAAACATACATTCAAGTATATGCATGATCCCCACTAATGTCTACATGACCAACTCGATCCCGAGTCCTCACCGACTATCTTCTCTCACACTCGCCTAAGCCCTCGTATGAGAATTCATTGTTTCGTTAGCTCAGGACAACCCTCCGATGTGTATATATCAATTGGGCAGCTCCGACGATTGATATATTATTTGTTTGTGGACTACCCTCCGATGAATATTAATCAATGGTCCGACGATTGATATTTTCACTGGACTACCCTCCGATAATTAATATTTTAGGGACTATTCTCCGAACCATTTCTGTGACCATCTCACGCACTAACCCTATAGTCCTAGGATGTTCCAAAGGCATAATAATGCATGTGACAAGAAATCTAATAATAGCCTAATCGCACAAATACGTAAACATGCACATATCCACATAATATCCAATTACACAATCATGTCATGTAATAAATCAATTCATACATCAAAAATTCAACTCTCCTCGCCATCGATCATACACGAGCACCCACTCGAATCACTCAACCAAACACATATCCACACAAAATATATTTTCGTGTCACTATTCCTTTGGGGAATGAAACCCTGTGGTTTACTTCGCTCCAACACTCAACACCCATCGCCCACTTTCAGGAACTCGCATTTCACGGCCATTTCCGCCTCATCCAACCAATCCATGATTTAAAGCATAATTTACGCTTATTAAAGACCCAAACAATCTCACTTGCTACTGGTCGTCTAACATTGGGTTCAATAAATTAACACCCACCCCAAGCTGGGGATCGACCAAACTGGCCGCTCAAGGCCTCAATCAAAACATTTACATGCAGACGAACCGAAGATAAACCCAAGTATGGGGAGAAACCCCACCTCTCGAGTTTGTCAAAACTCACAAACTTACTCCACGCGAAGCCCTCTCCGCGTAGAGCAGTTCTCCTTCTTGTCCCGAAGACTGCCGACGGTCGGATTTGTCGTAAATCTAGAGAGAAGTCAGAGACCTTCTCCCTAAAACCACCATTTTCGGCCACTGCTACTCCTCCCCTGTTTTCCAGCCCGTTTTTGCTTCTTTGAATTTGAGAAGACAAGGCATGTACACTATTTTGTCTTCTAGTCACTTAAACAAATCCTATAATGCTAATTTTGTCCCTCTTTTCCCAGTTTTGACATTCGGCTCTACCTCGGCCATCCATTTTCATCATTTCTCTACTCATGCCACTTATGGCACATGAGTACTTGTTATATGTGATTTTCGTCGCATCGAAAATCGTTTTATGGCATCCGAAACGTGATGCCTCGAAAAACGTGTAAATTCTGACTGTCTCGGAATTCGACAAAATTTTACGTGCTAGTTAGATTTTATGAGACGATTCCAACGGTGAAATCCGTTTCGTCATCCGAGATCTAGAGAATAAATTACAGATTTTTAACCGAAATTACAATTTAGTAACCAAAATTAAGATTTTGCCATTTTTCCGTAAATCGAATTTCTCGTGCCTTTCTTTACACTCATTTTGTCTTACTACCACTGGGAGCGCTCGCAAACCTCAAGTCGGGGTCAATTTCCAAAGAATAAGGTCGAGGCTCATGATTCGCCCCATATTCTATCATTGCTGAGGCTCGAATCCAAACTGAGCGCTACCAATGTCTATTCCTTATGGGGAGGTTAGGATTAAACCTAGCCTCCGCTTCCTCAGGCCACAGCGTCCCGTCACGTAAAGCCTGATGGGTAGGTCACTGTCAGGTGTTCTCGCAGTTCAATGTGAATTCCATGACGTAACCGCTAAGACCACCCTTTATCATAGCTTTCTACTTTATACCCGATGCCGAACTTGCTCAAATCTACGGGCCCACTTCACGCCCTTCCCGAGGTCTCGGTTTATGTAACACTTGCTTCACCTGGATATTCTATTGGAACTTCTATGGTAAGGAGCCCGAAGTATGGGCGGAGCTTCCGAGTCAGCGGTTACTAGTGCCAAGATTAATTCTCCATCCTCTGTACTCCCTTCCGCTCCCCTCTCGCAGCGACTCGCACAGAACCTGCGCCGCACTCCTGGCCTTTGTCTTCTTAACGGTGACAATGGTCGAGAAGTCTGATACCGCTAAGTATAGAGTGAGGAGCTCCCCCTCAATGGGGCTTACCAAAATGGGGGGAGGGAACTCAAATATGTTTTCAATGCTGAGAATGCTTCTTCGCACTTCGTATCCCATTGAAAGGCCTTCTTCAAAACTTGGAAGAAAGGTTGACACTTAATAATTAGCCCGGATATGAACTTCCAGCTTTAAAGCAAAGAATCTTTCCCGGGCCGCACGTTAGGACCTCCTTTACGCCTCGAGGCGATGCAAAAGATGTCGGCATTAAACCTTTATTCACTGATTTGCCCCAATTCCTGGGTTGACTATGAAACCTGTGAATTTTTCCTACGATAATCTCAAGGCACACTCTGGTCGATCTGGCCATGTTGTACTCTCAAGATCCGAACTTCTACGTAATGAAAGCCATGTGAGCTCGCCAAAGGGTGGATTTTACCGAAGATGTCATCTATGTACACCTCCATGGTCGTCTTTATCCGCTTGGAACACTCGCTCACCCACCCTCCGATGTAGCTCCCGTTTCGAGCCCAAACGGCATCACACGATAACAATAGGTTCGCACAGGATCGAACGGTCTTTTCGGGTCATCCGGGTCCATGCCGATTTGACGGCTTCAAGAAGGCATCCATAAATCAGGAGTTCATGGTTTACCGTAGATCTTCTACGAGGTCGATCGCGCGTAGCTGGAACCTGGCCCTTCGGGGCACGCCTCCGCTGATGCCAAGTGAAGTCGATGCAAGAGTCGCTCACTCGTCGCTTGCTTTTTTGACAAGTACGATGCCGCCAACCATTCGTGATATTCCATATCTCCGATCGCTTCCCCGCTGAGGAGTTCGGCCGACCTCCTCGTTGATCGCTATTACAGCGGCTCCTCCTCTTTGTTTTATCGCTTGAAGACGAAATGACGCTCAAATTTATGGTAATTACTGTAGGGGTCAATTCCCTCCCATGTCCGCCTACTCTCCATAAGACGCCTTGCTCGGCCCTCAAAAATGGGCGAGGAGGCTGAGGTCCTCTCATAAATTGAGCCAATATAGGCAAGGTGTTCAGGGTCATCATCCAACGATACCGATTCTAGCTCTTTTGAGAGCTCAGGTCGGGTGAGCACCTCGTCGCGCATGTCGAGCCTGGCCCATATGTTGTCGATCGCCGCTTCATGGATACCGAGTAGCATTCCCGCCACTGTCGTCTCTCGAATCCATTCTGCACCCGCTTACTGTGAGGAAACCTGATCATCATGTGGTGGCGCGAGGGGATGACTTTTGACTGCAGATTGAGAGAGGTCCGCCTAACAACATATGTGCGCATGGGGCGTCTACACGAGGAATCTCAATGGCCGCCAAGCATTCGGCATGGGGATCTCCCCGGCAGAGTATTACTAGATTGAGCCCAAAGGTAATACCTTTCCCGAGGACCTCAGAGATGTGTACCGACTCCGGGTTCCAAGATCTCCCTTCCGATGCCCATCTTATCGGTGCCGACAAGATGATGTCAACCGAACTCCCGTTGTCAACTGTAGACCCGATGAATTGTTTTGTCAGCCACAACCGTCGACTACCAAAGGGTCGCCATCAGGGTGTTTGCATCCCCTCCAGACTGAAAGTCGAGAATGTGACGGATTGTCGAAAGCCGAGGCAAATTGATACCGGGCCAGGAGCCTCCGCATTCTGGCTGGTCCCGATGCCGCGCATGGGCCTTCCGTTGTCGGACTCCCTCCCCCGCAAACTCTCCCCGAGATCATAATGGATTTCTCCTAAAGCCGCTGCGCCGAGTGGTTGTCCTGTCGAGGTGGTAAGGCAGGGCCGCCGAGCCGTGAGCCGGGCTCGAGCCCGACTCTCGAGGCTGATTTTCAAGGGGCATGGGGCACGGAGATACCTCGTATTAAATGCTCTATTTCTTTCTTAAGCTGTATGCAGTCATTCGTGCAGTGCCCGTAATCCATGTGGAACTCGCAATATCCGGGTACCGGCCCTCGTGGCTGGTCCGACTTCACTCAATCGCCATCTCGTGAATGCTCGCTTTCAGACGCACGACCTCGCGATACCAGGCCTTTAAGGGGTGAACCACCGAGGAATAACGCGTCGTTCGAGTCGCGCGCCCGTAAGATCTCTCGAGGTTCCCATGCCTTTCTGGGACCGCTCTTCATCTTCTTCGAGACCCTCCCTGGCCGCTTGCCTTTCGGGGGCTACGTCCTCGTCGCTTATCCGTCCCGCTTTTTTTTTTATGGGTGGAGGAGCTCCTTTCTCGATATGAGAGCTTTTTCATTTATCATGTAATTCTTTCGCATAGCACTCTACCATGCTTCTCGCTGGGATTTTTGTAGAGATGGAAAACATCAAGTCTTTCGACCGTATTCCTAATCCAAAGAATGAATGCAAAGATCGCGAACTCTTTCGGCCGTGTGTATACCTTCGCAGACTCGCTTGAACCTTGAACATAGGACCTCGTGCCTCCTCGCGAGCTCTACTACGGTCAATAGATGGTAACTTATTTCTATACGTCCCTACTTCCAATGAAATGAGAGACGAATCAATGGATACAAATTTTCAACGAGGAAATCGGTGACCCACGTAAAGCCTATTAAACCGTGCCAAGGTCAGGGCCTTTTAATGTGATATTGAAGCTCAGACGCATTGTGGTCTTACACCTATGCACCCATTTGGTTTGTAGTTATTAGACGATCGATCGATCTCTGCACCATCGAATGCTTCCACTTGCGGACATCCCGAATTTCATAGAAGAGGGAAGCCAAGCACCTCTACTGTGAAGGGTGACTCCGCTTTGTTCTACTCAAGGTGTCCATAGTGTCGAGGTCCCTCTTACCACCTCCTTCACACTACCGAGCCTTCACTGAGTGCCTCGAACCTCCGCTCCCATGATCGTCTCTCCTGCCCTGGTGAGGGTGGCGTGGTTCTGTTCACGACATGCCCTCCGGGAGTGTTGCTTCTGCTGCCCTCCCTCCTAGGGGCCGACTGTGGTCCAGCCCTGGCTCTGGGCTTGGGACTCGCCTCTCGCCTCTCAAAGACTTAACGCCGAGATTGTGGTCGCCTTCATGAGGAGGAAAGTCGTGACCTTCCTATGCTCTGTCGTGCCTCCCGGTGTCAGATTCGGCCTCGTGAGTTGCTCCAACTCTCCTATCAGCGCCGGCAGGAGGCTGAGCGCTCCACCTCGCTCGTACCAACAGACGCTCTAACGCGCTCAGAGGTTCCATCGCTCATACACCGCGATCCCCCCGCATCCTCGTGATCGGCGCACTCTCGCTTGCGGTTCCCGTCGATACCATCGCAAGAACCGAGAAATCGCCTATTTATCATGAATCGCTGCTCTTACGCATCGCGCCAACCGACGATGCTTTTTTTCTAACTTGGACTGGCCGAGCGTGCGCAAGGTTTGCCTAATTGGCCGTCATTGGCCTGGGCCTCAGAGGCTCCTCGACGGCCTGGGGCCGGGCAGGATCACAGAAGGCCGGTCTCGTTGTGCTCGACGTGGGACTCTTCAAAACAAGAAAGAAGGCTTCGCGAGGGCTTCGCCCTCACGCACAGCCCGACGCCTAAGCCGGGGCTTTCTGAGATAAAAGATGGACGCAGAGGACGAATGTCACAGATGTCACAGATCTCATCGACGACTCGCATTTATGGGTGATTTGTTTTCCCGCTGATGGTGGTTAGGATTCTCTTCCCATTGACTGATATTTCTTACACATTCCAGACGGATTTGATTAGGATATTGAAAGAGCAATTTCTTATTTAGAATTATCTTTCTTTCTCATCGATGATCCCATTGATCCGCATGACGAGTCAAGTATATCTGAATTATCTTATTTTCCTACTTCTGAGATTTCTACGATTCATATGATAAAATATTACTGGTGATTATTCTATTTCCTCATCTACTTATATTTGACTCATCATAGAAGTGGGCTTTCTGACATTCAGGACCGACCTTCAAAATGAAATGGACGTAGCCTTCATTCTAGTCAAGGCCAAAAGTGCCCGAATGCTTCCAACGGACATGCTCCTACACGTGCCTTCATTCCGGGTCAAGGCCAAAAGGCTTCGAATACTCACCCGCACGCTTCTTCTCCTTTCGTATTACACGGTACGCAAGCCCATTTTTCAAACCCTATCAAAAATATAAAAAAGTTAGACTTTATATATTAACATTTAATGTATTATTTTGTATAAATCATTCAAAATGAATTTTAAATTTTAAATTTTTGAATAATTTATAAATACCCATTTATATATATTCTATATATTCGTAAAATTCACTACTGGGTTATATATATCAAAACCAATATTTTTATGTCAAGTATTAGAAAGTCATACCAATTATCACACCCACCTTAGGACTTTTACTTTTTAATTATTCAAAAAAGTTTAGGCATTTTAATGTTTTCAAAAAGTTAAAAAAGTGTTTTTAATATTTTAAAAACTCCATACAAAATATTATTTAAAAGGTTAATATTGATTTATTTGTATGGTTATTAATTATTAAAAATGAATATATTTTTATATTAAATATTAATTTATTTCAATATATTAATTAAGTATAATGTTAAACGAAATTTTAATTAAAAATAATTGGTATGAATTATCATCAAAAAAAGCAAAAATAAAATTAAAAAATGTTGGTTAATGTATAGTGCATTGAGAGTAGAGGGCATAATGGACATTTCACAAGAGACAAAGTTGGATTTCACAAAAGAGCAATTTTTACCCGCAGCACGCTTTTAACGTAAGCCCACTTTTCCCTCCTCGTTTTTAAAATCTTTTCCCCATTAACATAATTTCTCAAAAATTATATTATGATTTTATGGAAACAAATTAACATAGAGATCTTTTTTTTTTTTTTGGAATAAGATTAAATTAGAGATCTCAATCTACCAAATTTATATGCTTCCTTAGTTATTTAAAAATTCTATTAAAGAGCTACAAAAAAAAGAAAGAAACTATTAAAGATAATTTTAATAAATATATTATAATCATATTTTATCAACGAGAAAAAGGGAAGTAGTTAGAAATGATAATTATAATACTGTTTATGTTATGTTATTTTATATATTACCTTAATTAATTTTTAAATATTTAAAATAAATAATTACCAAGAAAACTCTTCTTACTAGTAGTAAATATTTATAAATCTCCATATTGACCTAAAGAATCTCATTCATTGTCCAACATGGTAAAACTATAATTTTACCAAAATTAAACCCCATTTATAAGAGATAAGTGCATTTAAAATAAAATGTTTTATTTTAAGTATTTTAAAAATTTTTGTTAAGAATAAAACTCAAATCTAAATTATCATCTTAAAAAATAATCACGACCTAAATGAAAAGATGGGTAAATGAAAAATGGAAAAGGCGACGATGGTGGGGAGAGCACGAGGCAACCCAGGAATGACATCGCAGTATTTTGCTCTCATCTGCAAAATCCCAAACTCTCTTTCTCTCTCCCTTCTCTCTCTTCTCTCTCTCTCCAAAGTCCAAACTGAATCTACTCCTCTGCAGCGAGTAATTGTATTTAACAGAGGTAAGAGCGTAGCCTTTGGTTTTCCTAAATCTTACCAATCTCTCTCTCCTAAAGCACCTACCTTCTTCATCAGAAGGAAGCGTTTGACACTTGGAGTGAAGAGAAGGGGACCCCTCCTCTCAGGTTAGGGTTTTTCCTTCTGGGTTTCTTCCTTTTTTGTCTCTGGCTTAAATCCTTTCTCTGGTTCTTGAAACGGGGTTTTTTTCTCCTCCTGTGTGTTTTGTGTTGTTTCTGGCTCAGGTCTCCACAATGCTGCTGATTTTCTTGTTTATTTCTGGGTGGTTTTGAGGGGCTCGGTCATGGGTTAAGCGGGGGCTTTCCTCTTTATCTTTCTTCGATCGGCCTCATTTTGGTGTGTTTTTAGAAGGCAGTGTTCATGAACTTGTGAGTGTTATTGCTCCTAAGTACCCACGCTTCAAGTTTAAGGTAAGATGTGATGTGGGTTTTTGTTGCTTGCATGCCGCCGTTTGTAAAATGGGTTTGATCTTTTGGCTTCAAAGATAATGATCGTCGGTTTATTGTGTCTACTCGACTCTTCTGCGTTTGTTTTGAAACCGTAGCCTCTGTTGACTTATCTAGTTCTTTTCCTAGGTTTTATTTTATTTTATTTTTTCTCTATATTTTATTTTATTTTTATTTAGCATTCGTTCGTTTTAGCGATTATTAACTTCTTTTTCTTGTGACTTTTTTCTGTTCTCCAAACCCTTTTAAAAAAAGGTGTTTCTTCACATTCATTTGTTCTGTTTTCCTCTTCAACCTGTTGTTGTTTCTTTTGCTTGGTTTTTTTTTTTTTTTTTTTTTTTTTTTGTGTTTGATGTTTCCGAGATTCCTTGTGTTGTGGTGAACTTATGGTTTTTCTTTATTTTTTTCCTTTTTCCAGTGTTTGTTTTCATCAATCACATGTATTGCCCTGCTGCTTACCCCATGCTTTCTAATCTCTGGGTGTTGTCTTTGTCTTTAGGCTCTGTCTTTGGTTCCTCAGAAAATTTGAGGGGAAAAGATGGAGAGGAAAGTAGAAGAAAATATAGAGTGAAAGAAAATAAAAAAATAAGTTTATGACTTTTTTTTATCTGCCACTTTAAACTCATTTTATAATACTAATTGATATAACAAATAAAATAATCTAAAAGTTTTTTTTTGTCTCCAACTAATTTTAATCATATTTTATTTCTTTAGAATTTCTTAATATGATAACCAACCATCAAAAAATCATTTTGCTTAGCATATGTTTGTTTCACCTGAGTACCTTCTTGAAAGCTAACGCTACTACCTTAATATATTTGCTTAGCATTTCACATCACTGATGAGTTCCTATTTAATTACAAAATGGTTGTAAAATTTACTTTATCAGTGGATTCTTAGAATCTTTTGGGATAGTGGCTGTATGTTTTGTATTTATAATGCTTCAATGAGAAGAATAGCTTGAAATTAATTTAATATACTGTTTGGTTCATTTTTAACTGCTATCAAATGTTGAATATTCAGAAGGTTAGATTTTTTTTTAAAAAAAATTAAATTTCTTAACTTCTGATAGGTTCTGTGTGTTCTTTGGTGCATTGTTTTGTTAGTGTTTTCATATGGATTCTGGGAAAGATGGAAATGGGGCTCAAGATGCTCTGCCGCCACCCCCACCTGTTCCACCAAATGTTGTTCCATTAAAAGCTGATTCATCTGCAGCCGAGCCTCTTAAGAAGAAGCCTGCTCGTGTTCCAATAGCTCGCCGTGGCTTTGCTTCCAAGGGGCAAAAAATCTCACTACTCACTAACCACTTCAAAGTTAATGTTACTGGTGCTGATGGTCACTTCTTCCACTACAGTGTATGTCCCATGTCTCTCTATCTCTAGACCGACCTATTATGGTTTTGTTGGTGGTAATGTTTTCACTATCGATTCTTTTCCCTGTTTCTAATCACTGCTTTTACTTTGAAACAGGTTTCCCTTTCATATGAAGATGACCGTCCGGTTGACGGGAAGGGAATTGGAAGAAGGGTTATTGATAGAGTTCATGAGACATATGAGAGTGAGTTAGGTGGAAAGCACTTTGCTTATGACGGGGAAAAAAGTTTGTTCACTGTTGGTCCTCTTCCGCAAAACAAACTTGAGTTTACTGTTGTTCTCGAGGATGTTTCATCAAACAGGTAAGCATGCATGTTTTTGTGATTATTCATTCAATTTGGTTATTTTGTGTCATTTTGGCCTCATAACTCACTTTTAGTTGGGGAGGTTATTTCGTGAAAGAATGGCAATGGAAGTCCTGATCATGGTAATGGTAGTCCACATGAGAGTGATCGGAAAAGGATGCGGCGTCCTTACCAGTCAAAGACTTTTAAAGTAGAGATTAGCTATGCAACTAAAATCCCCATGAATGCAATTGCAAATGCGCTGCGTGGTCAGGAATCAGAGAATTCCCAAGAAGCACTTAGAGTTTTGGATATCATTTTAAGGCAGAATGCATCCAAACAGTAAGTTAAACATGATCAGAATATTTACTACTTGATTTTATTAATATCTAATTGTATGCTGTCTATTACAGGGCGCCTCCTGCCTCCGCCAATCCTTTTTCCGCAATGATCCAAAAAATTTCATTGATTTGGGAGGGGGTGTTCTTGGTTGCCGAGGCTTCCATTCAAGTTTTCGAACCACCCAAGGGGGCTTATCTCTTAACATGGGCAAGTTTTTTATTGTATTTTGTTTTAATGTATGTCTGCTTTAGGTTACGTGTTACCAGAAAATTTGTGGTAAAATGCCAGGGAAGAAAATAGAGAACAAAAGTAGAAGAAAAAAGGAAGGAAAATAAAAGAGAGGTCAATTTAATACATTATTTTTACTTTTTACTTCGAATTCATTTTTTTATTTTAACTCATCAATATAAAAATAATAATTTTAAAACATAGAAGTTCCTGAGCAATTTTATTTATATTTGATTTTCTTTAAGATTTTTCATTGGACAACCAATTATAAGAAAATCATTTTCTTATCATTTTTTTTTCTTTCCTTAATACTTTCCATAAACCAAGCACAACCTTAATGTTTTTCTTTTTACAAAGTTTAGTCTGTTATCTTCTTGTTCAGATGTATCAACTACTATGATAGTACAACCTGGGCCAGTGGTTGATTTTTTAATTGCCAATCAAAATGTGAGGGATCCTTATAATTTGGACTGGGCTAAGGTAAATTTTCTCTTATGCACCTTATTATTATTATTATTATTATTATTTTTGGGTGCTAAAGCAAATTCTCTTATGTAAAACTTTTTTGCATGTTTTTAATATATATTAATATTTTATCAACAGGCCAAGAGAGTGCTAAAAAATCTGAGGGTGAAGACAAGCCCCTCAAACACCGAGTACAAAATAACTGGACTAAGTGAGAAGCCGTGCAAGGAGCAGCTGTATGGTTCTTAATCACATTATATGTATCTTTTGCTTGCTTTGGCAAATAGGTTGACATGTCTTTAATGATTTTTATATGTCTCACCCTTGGTTACCATGCACCAACCGAAACCATGCCTTTCCCACACCTCCCTCTCCTACTCTCTGGTCGGTTGAGCAGTCTTTCAGCTATATATATTTAAGTAAATCAGCAGTTTTTTCTTTCACATGCTATAGGTTTACTCTTAAGCAAAGAGGGAGGGATGATAATGGTGAGCCCCAAATTATGGAAGTGACTGTTTTTGATTATTTTGTCAATCATCGCCGCATAGAACTAAGCATTCGAATTTACCTTGCATTAATAAAGCAGCTTCAAACTTCGACTTTCTTCCCTATAGAGGTGAAACAGCATTTTGTGGTTTGAGCTATAAATATGTATTGAGTTATTTGTTGTGTGTTTGGAACTTAAGTTGCCTTCTGTTGCTTGTTTCTACTTTATTTTGAAAGCTTTGTACCCTGGTGTCTCTACAACGCTACACTAAAGCATTGTCCACTCTTCAAAGATCTTCACTCGTGGAAAAATCAAGACAAAAACCACAAGAAAGGATAGGAATTTTGACTAATGTAGGTTTCTTCCTGCAAATTTTAACTGGTGTTATTATTTATGACACGTTTTTACCAAGGATAGAGTCTTTGCCATCTATGATTAATTTTTCTTTTGTGCAGAGTTTTGAGAAATGCGCAATTATGATGCTGAACCAATGCTACGATCCTGTGGAATTTCAATAAGCAAAGACTTGACCCAAATTGAAGGCCGTGTTCTCTCAGCTCCAAGGGTATTTATGTCCTTAAACATGATGTGAATTTGTTTAATGTTAATTGACTGTTGAAGTTCTTTATTCTTCTAACATTCTTAATTTAGGACTTAGACTAATTTTTTTTTGGATTTCCTGTAGTTGAAAGTGGGCAATGGGGAGGATTTCTTTCCACGAAATGGACGGTGGAATTTTAACAATAAGGTCAGTTCTCTCTTATTTTCTACCACAAACTTATTGTTACTTCAGTGGTTTTTATAATATATTATTTTCAGAAACTGGTGGAGCCCACAAAGATTGAACGTTGGGCTGTGGTCACTGCCTGCCAGACAGCTCGAAACCTTGTCAGAGAACTGACCAAATGTGGTGGAATGAAAGGAATTGTAGGTTCTGTTCTCACAAGTTTCGTTCATTTTTCCTTCATTATGAAAACAAGTGGGGACTAATTAGGTCTTCTTGTGTACTTGTAGCACATCGATCCCCATTTGATGTATTTGAAGAGAATCTCACGGTTCGAGGAGCCCCACCTGTTGTTAGGGTGGAGAAAATGTTTGAGGAGATACAGTCTAAACTCCCTGGAGCTCCTCAGTTCCTTCTTTGTATACTTCCGGAGAGGAAAAACTCTGATTTATATGGTTAAGTGTTTAGATGCATTCTTTTATTTATGATGTTCACTTCTTTACCATGTATATATAATAAATGACTTAATTTTTAATCTCACAGGTCCTTGGAAACGAAAGAATCTTTCTGATCATGGAATTGTAACTCAATGCATTGCTCCTACGAGAGTTAATGATCAATATCTTACAAATGTACTCCTAAAGATTAATGCAAAAGTGAGTATTCATATTTTCCTTCTGTTGTTTGCCTGGGGCTCTGGGAAGGAATGTTTTTTATTTTTTATTTTTATTTTTTGTCTTACCCTTTATTGCCTTTTCTCTTCCCCCCCCTCCTCAATCCTGTTTTTTCTCGGTAAGGGCCCGAGGTGTTTGGTTGTATTGGTTATTTGTGCTGTGAGATGTGATTTGAATAAAGCACCACAGTTTGTTGATTCTGTTCTGTATTGCAGCTGAGTTTAGTTGATCTGTGCTGCTTCTTTCCATACTGTTACCATTTACTTGTTTGTTTACTTATAAATTAATGCTTTACTTACTGCAGCTTGGTGATTAAATTTCATTCTAGCTGTAGAACATTCCCCTTCTATTCCAATTGTTTCTAAGGCACCCACCATAATCCTTGGGATGGATGTCTCTCATGGTTCTCCAGGACAATCAGATGTACCATCCATTGCTGCGGTAAAGTGGATTTCATTTCCTTCTTTTTCTTCTTTTTATTTTTAAATTTGATTAAATGTGTAAAAAATATGACCATATTTTGTTCACATGATCCTCACTTTTTAAAAATGATAAAACTGACAATATTAAATATCAAAATGACAAATTTTTCAGACAAAATGCACTCCATCAGGATTCCTTTATAACCATTTCACAGCAAAGCATTTTTTTATAGAATAACATTAGGGTTATTTTGGTCCATTTGATGTTATATGTGCTATTTCAAACATATGGAGATTACTTTCTTAATGTGGAAGTACCTTAACCCTTTGTCACCAGTATCCTTACTTTTATACTTGTTTGTTTGTCTGCCATGGTTACGTTTTTATTTGCATTATTTAGAAGCTCTTCTAATTTGTTTTCTTATTATTGATTTTGCAGGTTGTCAGCTCCAGACACTGGCCACTGATTTCACGCTATAGAGCATCAGTTCGTACACAATCTCCAAAGGTTGAGATGATAGATTCACTGTTTAAGAGAGTATCTGAAACCGAAGATGAAGGCATACTGAGGTGGATTTTTTGGCAGTTATAATACTTGTTTTGTTTTTCTGCCTCTAGAGTTTTTAGACATGTTAGCAAATCTAGTTGATCTATTAATTTAGATGGATGGGCAACAGAAGTTCTGTTTTTTTCTTCTTGTACTCATTTTATAGACATATGTATACCAACGAAATGGGTTCTTTCTTTTCAATTGCAGAGAGCTTTTGCTAGACTTTATACGAGTTCAGGCAAAAGAAAACCTGATCAGATTATCATATTCAGGTACTTACCCTTTTTTTTTTTTTTTTACAATTTTCATTGTTAAAGCATCTCTATTATAGTGGACTGTAAAATGAAATTTGGTAGCCCCCATCAAATTCACTAACAGTCAGAAGGAATAATAAGGACATAGTCTGAAGAACTTGGAGACAAAAATAAGTGAGAATTGATGAAGAAGGTTTTGTGCAGTTTGTACACGTTATCCAATTTTCCCCAAATTATGGATCACTATAGGAGTATGTGAGAATTTTTGAAAACAAAGAGAGAGTTGAAGGGAAGGTGTGGGATCTATTTTACTTTTATTCATCTTTGTGGGTTTCATTTACCAAAGCCTTTCGAGGGGCTCTGTTTTCAGTTCTACAGCTAGATTGGGCTGTAGTTTGTAATTCTTCACTTTAGCTTTTGATTTGAAAGTTTTTGTACGGTAGAAAGGAAATCTCTTCCTTCCTTTGTACTTTTATCTTTTTTTTTTAATATATTATTTTTTTTGTCTGATAAAAAAACTGCTCATCTAGCACACATCTTTTTTTTTAATATATTATTTTTTGTGTCTGATAAAACTGCTCATCTAGTGCACACATTGTTTCTCTATAAACTTACTGGAAACTGTGATTGTCTTCTCTGTCATCTTGCCACATTGCAAAAGATGCTTGTTGTGGTAGCATTACTTAAGGCATAATAAGTATATGTGGATACGGCAAAGGATACTTAATACTGTATTTTAAATTGCAATTTGGTATATAATATCTTTGGTTTTGTGATGCCTAAAGGAGAATACAGAATCTGATAAATGTTAAAACAGAGACCAATTTTTAATATTTATTTTCATTTTTATGTATATCATTGGAAGTTATTTGTATAACACCTTAACTGGTGTAAATGCTCAAAACATTCATCTTCTGCATCATAAATTTCAGAGTTCTTGCCAGTGCATAACTTTAGCTGCAATCTGTGTGCTTATAATGTTCATCATAGGAAGAATGATGATGTTATGTGGTTGACATTCATGTTCTTAGTTTAAGGTTGGAAGAGAGGGCCCTCTAGTTTAAGGTTGAGAGGTGGCTAATAATTCCTATAAATGAAGTTGTTGAGGATAGAGAGATGCATACGCATAACCTTTAATTCTTATTAGCCTGTGTTTTTACTCTCATATTCCATGTATCACACTTCTTGATTCATACAAGTAATGTTCTGATCCAGGACGGAGTCAGTGAGTCCCAGTTCAATCAAGTTCTTGGAACATCGAGCTGGATCAAATTATTGAGGTTTTCTTCAAGTTTATTATTTTTATTTATTGGCCTTCCAAATCATGTTTGAAGAACTAAATTTGTGCTTTATTTCAAGTAGAGAACTTATTTAATTTTTCTGAACCTTACAGGCCTGCAAGTTCCTTTGATGAGAAGTGGTGTCCCAAATTTGTGGTGATTGTCGCACAGAAAAACCATCACACCAAGTTTTTCCAAAACGGTCTCCTGATACGTCCCTCCTGGTAAAGTTTCCCCCCACCAGAAAGCCTGTTTCAGCATGGTGAATGTTCTAACTGCGACTTTGATTTGTTTACTAATTAGTTTTTGTTTGTTTCAGGCACAGTCATTGACAACAGAGTTTGTCATCCACGAACAATGACTTTTATCTCTGTGCACACGCAGGAAATTATCAGAGTTTTGGACATAAGAATATTATTAACTTTATAGATGGAGAAATACTTTTCCCTACAAATAGGATGATCATATGAATGAATTAGAAAGGATTCCCTTTATCTCGGATTCACTATATTTACACGGTTCAGTGGGCATTGTGTTACTCTTACATGTAAAAAGAAAAAGATCATCTGAATTTCCCTTTCAACTGGGCGAAAGCAAATGATAGAATGCTTGGTCCTTTGGGATATTTTTAGACTTAATTTCACCTATCACCTCTCCAAGATAGTGGTTTATCCACATGTTCCAATAAAAAAAGGATTACAGAATACTGTTCTTCAATCATGTGGTGTCTAAATTATAAGATATTCCATCCCATTTAGCTTTTAAAACCTAGTTTTACCTATAACTCCTCTAAGACAGTGGGTCATCAATGTTTCAATTCATTTTTTTTTTTATATAAGGAAAATTAGTATTAAAATCCAGAACTCTCATGACTTTGCTTTTAAATTTGAACAAAAAGTTTGCTTTTTAAATAGATTTTTTTTTTTTTTTTTGCCCTTTCATGAATTTTGTTTTTATATTCCCTAACTTTCATTTTAATTGTAGTTCCATCAAAACGCCTTGTTTGGTATATAAAACAAATTCAGCGAAAGCTGGAGTATATATTTAAAAAGCAAACGTTTTGTTTGGGGTTTAAATGAAAGAAAGTTGAGGATTTTAATACTAATGTTCCCTTTTATGTGTATAGTTAGGGATAAATTGTAGCCTAAATCTAGCTTTTCTTAGTAACAGAACTTGTATTGAACTGAAGAATAGCCGGTATCAAGAAAACTTCTTATTTTAAATTGTTTATTTCAATAAATTTGCATTTCCCCATTTTATGCTTAGTCTTCAACTTGTGCTCTCAAATTCTGAGATTTGGTGATTGACTTGTATATCTTCATGGATTTTTGAACAGGGTACTACCAGGCCAACACATTACCATGTTCTGTTGGATGAAGTGGGTTTCTCTGCTGATGATCTTCAGGAGCTTGTGCATTCTTTGTCTTATGTGTAAGCAGACCTAATTCGAATTCGTGTGGAACTGATTGAATTGTTATAGACCTAACATGACAGTCATTCTAAATTATTGTCTCTTAGCTGCAGCCATCAAAGGAGCACTACTGCCATTTCCGTAGGTACTATAGATTTGTCTACTTTTAAGTGTGCATTTAAAAAGAACACACCTGTGTTTGATTGATGATTAGACGCTGAGAAAACACCTAGTTCAGGTGGCCTTAGTACTTCATTATAGTTTGGCTCCGTTTTGGGACCTTGAAAGTAGTAAGGAAAGAAAATAGAGAGGATAAGGGCTTGTTTGTTCACAGCATAAAACTGCTCTTCGTATCAGCTTAAACACAAACACAAAAATGTGTTCTATGAAACTATTCTTTTTGTTTCCTTAAATTTTGTGTTTTTTGTGTTTTTTGTGTTTTTATGTTTCTAGAAAAAACAAAATGGAAACAAAATATATTTTCTTTGTTTTTGAGAACAGAAAACAGTCTTCAAAAATTGTAAATAAATATGCCCTAGGTAATAGGAAAGAAAATTCAGAGGAAAATAAAAATAATTATATATGTTATTCAAATTTTTTTTATTTGTTTCAAGTATATAGTTATTATATATGACTTTAAGAAACTCTAGTTTTAAAAAGAAAAAGATTTAAGAAATGAAAATATATAAAATTTTAATTATATTTGATTTTCTTACAATTTCCTTTTTTTTTTTCTTTTCCTAGTTCTTACTGGTTTTCCTGGGGCCCTTCATCTCATATATGCATTTTCATTTTCACGAAGTAAATAAAGGTTAATGTTGGGGAAATTCTTGCAGTTAATGATATGTTGGCGCCCACTTTAGCAGCTAGTCAGGTGTCTCAGTTCATGAAGTTTGAAGATATGTCAGAGACGTCGTCTAGCCACGGCGGACTGACGTCGGCAGGGCCTGTTGCTGTGCCTCAACTCCCTAAATTGAATGAGAGTGTTTCCAGTTCAATGTTCTTTTGCTGAGACTTTGATAATCCCATCCATCCACATACTTTTGCTCCAAAAAGGAAATGTGTTTTGTACAGGTTTTTTTATGTCTTTAGGGTGGTGAGCTTTCCTGTGTGGGAGGAAGCGGAAGTTTGAAGCTGAACAAATGTTTAAAGTATGGTGTTTAGCTTTTTTGCATTAGGTTCATTTAAGAAGAAAAGGTGGTTGGTAGGGTATCTTATCTATCTATCTATCTATGATACTAATTTTAGGTTATGCTTTGACAATGCCTCCCTGTTTTATGATATATAGCTTTTGGTTGGATGCTGATGTGGTTGTTTTACTTTGAAATATTTGTTTAAAAGATATCAAATTGAATCTACCCTCTCTCATGTCTTTTCTTGAAAATTAGCCCATTTTGGACAAAATTGTCCTCTATTTCATCTATTTACAATCTCTCTCAAAAAGATGGGCTTGTTTTTTGCCAAAAAAGATGTTATGGGCCGCACGTCCGCTACACTGATGCATTCAATGAGTCTATAGCCTTGGTCGAAAGGTTTGGGTAATCTTTAAAATTCTACTGCATGATGGGATGGATCATTGCAATTGTTGGTCTGACGAAGAATTCCTAGTAAGCAAGTCATCATGATCGTTGACTATGTCCTTGTCCTTGTACGCACCGCCTATCGCTCTTACAAATTGAATGGTGTGAAGTTGCCCGGATTGGTGGCAACAATAGCTTTCTATCAAAAAAAGGAGGGGTTAGAATTCAAAATTTGGGTTTTCTTATTTAATCTTGTCATCCATTTAGAGTTGATATTGTAAGCATTTGATCAAATCATCTAATTTTTTAAATATGTTAAAAATGTTATGCAAATATTATATAAATATTTTCATCTCATAATAATAATAATAATAATGTTAAATTATTACAATACAAATAAAGATTAAATTAAACTATTTTTCAATACACAATATTTTAAGATTGTACTTTAGCTCAAAATAAACAATTTAATAATAAAGTATAAGAAAAAGTTGCAACCTTAATTAAAGGTAAATTTAGTTTTAGAGGAACTTTCCTAACCTAATCATTGTAACTTTCAGTTTCAGTTACACCTGCTTGTAGGCTGAGGGTAATCCTCAACAACTTTCTTCTTTTACTAATCCGAACAAATCAAGTGTCTGGCAACCCAAAAATCACTACATAAAGTCTGAGACAACCTAACAAATAATTTTTTTTTTTTTTAATTAAAAATACAAATATAAATTTCTTTTAAAATATCTATCAAACTAATTTTTTTGTGTTTTAAAACTATATTCATTTTGAAAACTAATTTAAAACCATATTCACCAACCTTGGTTTTAAAATCTTAAAATCACAGTTGGTAAATAAAAAAAACCTTAAAACCTCGTTTAGTCAATTTTAAAGATTACTTTTTAAAACAACAAATACAAAAAAACTAATTTTGTGATTATTTTGAAAAAAAAATCTATAAATGTTTTTTCTTTTATAAAAATAAATTACTTTGATATATAACTCAAAATTCATCTTATATCATTGCATTTCCTTAGAAGGCTGCAATAATGAGCCACCCACCCACCCACCAACCAACATTACTAAGACAATGATGTTTTTATCACATAAACATATATATATATATATATATATATATATATATATATATATATATATCCATTATAAAGCGCTCCCATCTACCATCTACCATCTAACAATATCAACTCTAATAACAATTATGATTCCAATTGTTGCTGAATCCAAATTCAACCACTAACTCCTCATATCCGCTAATGTAGTGGTATCAATGAATTATCGCCTTTCTCCCACTAAGATTATTTTTAAAGGTTTTTATTAATTAAATATAAAGGTAGTAATACCTTTTTTTTTTTTTTTTTGGGAGAATAACATGACTCAAAATCTGAGTAGCGTTTTTTTTTTCTATTGAATGAAAAATGATCGGATTATTGTTCTTGGTTGATTGAAAAATAGTATAAATGGATTTTTTTTATTAAGTTTGATGGTGCTTATTCTATCGATACTCTGGGTCGGAGCTCCTGCCGTTGGACCCGTCACGCCAAATCGATGTATAATTGGCAGAACTCGCACCGAAGGGTGGTCCAACGAGGTGTGCCGACCGCCTTCCGATGCTCTAAGCGACTTCTTTTTGGCGAAAGTAAAGAGATCAATCATTACTATGGCATGACCGGCGTACCTTTCGTGGAATCGGCTTCTGCATTTATCGCAACATCACAATGACTTTCCTTTGTTGTACCTGATACGACATCTTCCCAATCGGGTAGGGAATCCTCCTATTCCTTATCGCTAACCCGACATTAGTACGATACCATAGCCGTAATCGTGTGATCCTTCTTCCCTTCATGAGTAGGTACCAGATCATAGAGATGGAGTGCTATCCTTTCTTACGCCATAACTGGTGGATAGCGGGTTATCTCCTTCAATTGTCTCGAATCTAATCGAGCTTGGGTACTTAAGCCTCTGCGCCAGACCCAGAGCAATCGTGACGTCATCACGTAATCGAGTCCCCTACGTGGAGGTTTCATCGTTAGCCCTACTTTATGACGCCAACCCGCTTTAAGCCTTACTAATGGTTTGCTCCCAGTCACATTCCGGGCCTATGCAGACCGATTTTCAGGCACTATCATTTGCTCCCCTAGCTCCTCGCCAAAGCAAGCTCGCGCGGGCCAAACTGCTTCTTTGGATCGAGTGAGGAGTCCCACATTGTCGAACAGGTTTGTCAATTAGGCTCATCACGCCAATCGCATTACGATAATGATGGCTTTTCTCTCGATTTTCGTGCTCCATTTCGCTAACGCTTCCAAAGGTTTTGTACACCCCACTACCATTCAATGCTGTGTACTCCCTTGTTCTTCAAACCTTTTCTACGTTGTCTCTGATTTTTCTTCGACCTTCTCTCGATCATCGCTTCAGACCGCTCTCGTGATTCGTTTGTTCTATCTCGGGTTGTCTCTCGGTTTTCTTCCCTAGGCCTGCACGCTCTTTCTTCTTCTACCCCTGTTTACCTTTTCTTGTTCTGGATTCTATGGGTCCCTAGTGGTCACTGTTTGTCTCCTCTTATACTCGCCCAATCATATTCCTTCGCCCAATCGCTTCTTCCGTCAAGACAGGAAGGCCCGCTGTGGGAGTCTAGTTGGCACTGACCGGGCGGGGATTTGGTAGTCTTGTTGCCGTGGTCGATAGAGCCCTTCTCGCGGGTCATCCGTCCCCTCCTAGCAAAGGCAAGGAAAATTAGGTGAGATTGGCACCAGGGTTCCGAATATTCGAGGGCCAAATGCGCGGGCATGCAGAATTGTGGCCCTTAGCCTGGGTTAAGCCCTTTTATGAAAAAAACCTCAGCATCTCGCTATATACCCCCTCTCAAGGCTCAAGTCTGGTGCCCTGATCTTCTCACCTCCTATATAGTCCAGGTTCCCAAGATGGTTTGCTTCTTTGAAGCGGCCTTCGAGAACGGTCTCCTCTTTCCCCTGCACCCCTTTATCAAGAACGTCTTACAACACTTCAACGTTTGCCTGTCCAACCTTTCTCCCAATTTCTAGGGTGTTTGCCTACTTTCTCGGGTCAAGCTTGGGGGACAAGGGCCTCTGCGTTCCTAGCATAGCTCTGCTATTGGACTTCTTTAGTGTGAAAGAGGCTGTAGAGGGCTTTTTGTATATTTCCAAATGGTCCAGTGCCAGTCTGATCATTTCAGATCTTCCATCCTCCCATAAACACTGGAAGGAGTATTTTTATCGGGTCGTAATCGCGAGATAACTCACGATCAAGAGGATATTTATTGCAAGACTTCTTTCCCGACCGAATTCGCTGGATGTGTCCGAACCGAGTCCCGTCGCTTCTAATGTCACTCAATCACCTTATCAAAATCATTTATCAAAAACACGTCAGAATGCTACACTTCGCCATAAAAATCCTTTTCAAATATGTAGAAGCGTTTTTAAAGGGGTAAGTCCATTTCATTTCATTCATGCAAAAGTATAATTACTATAAAAGCATATCAAGCCTTTTCAAATGATTTACAAAATAGATATTTAGAGTTGAAATTGTTTTTACAAAATATAAATGTTCAAAAGAAATGGAGTGAATGCATATGTCGGAGCATACTCCGCAATTCTTTTTTTATGACTCGACGCTCCTCGATCTTGCCTTTGTCCCCGGCTCACTCTGGTGACTACGCATTGATAAAAACAATTTAAGCATTTTTATGCTTAATGGTTTTATACAATTCCATCTCTCTCGTTTCGCTTTAGCCAAATTAAGGAAGTTTTACTAAACAAACTTTCAAATCTTTTTGGATGATCAATGTTAATACAATACATATACATATTTCATATTCAATCATTTATGGTTCATTGATCATCCCACATATACACTTTCATATGTTATAAATCATTTATAACCAAATCATGCATTTCACAATGCTCTTTTCATTTCAATTTGCAATCATGCTTTTCAATATCAATATGTTAGAAATCTCAAATCAATTTAGTTTTGCCCTTAACAAATTTAACATATGTTTTCAATATACAAGATATCGTAATCACCGCAGATAGTCCCGTTAGGGCAAAGAAGCCAAGATAAAATGGTTTTATAACACGCACGGCCCTACTGGCCGGACCCAGTGACACATCAATACAATCATTCGCACATCGCTTATTTCACCCCTATCGTATACCAATCTATTTCATACGAACTAAACGGTTAACATTCACTAAGTATGCTCAAATCTTTATAACATACAAGATAATATGTACGTTTGTATAAATAGCCTATTTTCAATACTCATGTAATTTTCATTTGCAAACATTTCACAATCAATTTCTTCAAATCAATTATAATAATTCAATATGCTTTTTCAAGTACATTTGGGGAATAATAGTTCAAATCTTTGAAACGAGAATAGGAGAAGATAGAACAAACCAAAATCGTCAGCTTGATTCCAATCTTCGAAATCTTTACTTCAATGCGGCTTTCCTTCTCACAACCCCTATTCAAAATACAATGACAATCACATAGTAGTGTTATTCTAGGAGTTTTGCCACTGTGTCACTCGCACACTCTTCACTGGTAAAATTTTTCCTCGGGACACATGAGCCATAATTTTCTGATACTTCCTTTAAGAAAATTTTATCCCTATGAGTCTATTTTTAGTAGGAATTGGAATCATCTCATTTGGATCACCCAAACTCAAGTTACAAGATTTTATCGTCAAACCGGGTCAAGATGCCCACTCTCACTTGCATTTAATGTTATTCCTAATTTTAGGGGTATTAACTCCATAATTTGGTAATGGTTCCTTCCTACTCATCAAGCTGCCCGCTTTCTCCCAACAAAATCATCCACCTCGATCACCAAAACTGCTATCGTGATTTGGCATCCGTGACTACTCCACCTGATGCTTAATCAGACTGCTCTTACATGATAATACTTACAAACTTTATAAAATTTGGCTTATAATTTAAACGATACACTTCCTTCAAGTAAATTATTCCCTAGAAGTCTATTTTACCTGCACTTTTAATCACTAATTCGTAATATGAAACCAACTATGGTCAAACACTATAATACCCCAAAAAATAGAAGTATAATCCTGTTATTTACCCGAGCTCACCTTTAAGCCTGAATTTGGGAGCCTTGGAGCTACAATTTGCTCTTGGTACCTTCTATACATATGTAGACCTATCTCTTATGGTTCTTTATGAATTTTAATCACTTCGTTTGGATGATTATAAATTAATTTATAGCCAAAACAAGCAATGTGGGTTTTGATAACATTTCTTCAAAAAACCCAACATTTCCTTTACAAACTTTTTACACAAAACCAATCCAACCAACAATACTCTTCAAAACTCAACCCAACACAACCTAAACCATTTACAACCAAAACAAAACTCTCTTTTATCCACATTTTGGGGTTTCTCCAACATCAAATCAAAGACAAATGAGGTCTGTTTTACTTTAAATTTCTCAAATCTTCTCAATTTCTAAAGCTGTTCGATCACAAGGGCGTACAGCGAAGAAACCCCACTTAGAACTTGATCTTTCCCAAGCCCAGCTCTCTCCCTTTCTCTCCTCTCTCAAAACCTGATTGCTCAAGAATATTCCGTACACCACATTTTGGTCTTTATCCTCATTTCTAAGTGTGTAAGGCCATGTTTGGCCTTCCACACCTATTCTCATTTTCTCATTTTTGGTCTCAAGTCACTTATTTTTCATAAGGCCTTGTCAAAAAAAATTGTATTCTTTTGACTTAAGTTTCTCCCTATTCGCTTTATAGCCCATATTTCATTTTATTGACACTCAACTCTATATTTACACTTACTATTATAAACTTATTTACAATTGGACTCCTTAGGTCCTCATTTTACAAATTTCAAATTTTTCCTTACACCTAGGTAAATTTCCTGCTCAACTAATTCTACTACATATGTAATATTTGCATTTATTCTAGCCATATAATAATTTATTCAATATTCATTTAACACCCCTAAATACCTGGTCATCGCACCTGTTCCAAACATGTAAATAATAATTATCATGAAATTCTCAGATTTATGCCACCACATCCCACAACATGGATCGCCTCCAGAATCTAATTAGAGTTTCGTCTCGCACTAGCTCTGGGTCAACTTTTATAGGTTATGAGGCGCTCAACTTTAGTTTCGTCATGGCTCGCTTCAGGTGACTGGCCCCAACCCCAGCCTCCCGAGGATGTGGAGGTGAAGCTACACTGCCATGCCCCAGTACTGATCAATAGATAAGATATTCCTGACCTCCATGAACCCCCCACTTTCGTTTCGAGGCCCTCTCTACCCTCTGTTATGAAGCCTTCTCGTGAGGGCCCCTCTGCCGTGAAACCCACTCGGGAAGGGCTTCAATCCCGAGTCGAAATCTCTTGGCAAAGAAGCAAAGAGCGTTGCGCAAAGCCCAAGTGTCCCGAGAGCGTACTCTACATTCGTGGTAAGATCCCGAGGTTGGGAGCATTTTCCTCCGTCAGCCGACCGCAAAGAGTGGTCAGTCTCACCAAGTCCCGACGAGTCAAGCCGCCTCCTCCCACGGTGCAGAGGTGTCCAAGGCAAGGTCCAAAACTTTCCCTGGGAGGAGCTACGAGCCCCCCTCCTGTGGTTCTAATCTACTGTTTAGAGTCCCCAGCGTTAGCCCCAAGCCCCTCCTGCCAACGTAGGGAGGACGAGGGAAGGATTCATCTTGGTCAGGGGATGAGGACTCACGCCATAATCTGCTTTCCTCGTCGTCTGGCCGTATTGTTCATTCCCACGGACTCTAACCTCAAGAGGGCGTATGCCATGCCCGTTGAGGAGGCTCTGGCCTTATCGCTTCAGGGAGCGGCCACCGCATGTCCGGATGCCTTTATTTGTTTGTCCTATCTTTGATTTTGATTGGTCCTTACCTTTGTCTTGTTTCTGCAGGTGACTACCTATGTGAAAAGCCTGGTAAAAAGGGCTTGTTTTCTAAGGGTCCAAGTGTGGCGCAGAAGCGATAAAGCCAAGGTTACCTCTCCCGACCTCGAGAGAGCTAACCCGTGAGCTCAAAGACACTGATCGAGGATGCAAATGTAAATCCATATCCCACTTGAAGCATACCTCGACCCGCGAACGAGAGCTAAAGAACAGAAAGAAGGCTCCTGGATAGCCGAGGTTGCCGCTCACGAGCCGCTGGGATGGTCAAGGATGAGTCGCAGACTGCCGGTGGAGGAGCTGTGCTGCGCCCAGGTGAGCCGCGGGTAGTTAGGTCAGAAAGCAAGAGGCGCACAAGGAAGAGCTGTGGCTAGGGATTTAGTCATGGCCTCAAAACCATGACACCGACCGGGTCCGCTAAGAGGTCGCGAGGCCGAGAAAACACCGTGGGCGCCCGAACTGGAATGCCATGAGCTTGTGATGAACTTCGAGGCAAAGCAGCTCGCTAGTCGTGGTTGAGGGGGTGATTGCCAAGCTAAGGGACGAGGCATGTACCTTATGGGCCTCCGAGTGGCTTGGTTTTTGGTGCAAGGCTTCTAAAGTCTTCTGGCCTGAGCTTCCACCTTCCTGGGGCTCCCATTGAGGATGAGGAGGAACTCGACTTGATGAGGAGGATGGCCTTCTGGGTGTCTTCGACTGTCCCCTGGCCTCGCCCGGCGACCTGGGCTGGTAGGCCGCCTAAGCTCCAGGCTGATACTGAAGCTTTTTCCCGTCGTCCTTGTTCAAGGCCTTAGATCTTTGCAATGACGATTTTGACCTTAATTGAAACGCCTATACGTGTATTCACACTTTCTGAATCTTTTACCTTTCTCATTCCCTTTATGGCTTCCGAAGACCCGAGCTATGTAACAAACTGAACTCTATGATTTTCATTGCGGGCTACGCCCTTTAATAACCGAGCCATCGGGCTCAGGAAACCAAGCTTTAAGGCTCTCTCGAACCCGGGCTATGGCTCCTTCCGGATTTCGAGCCATGTGGCTTTCCAATATCCGAGCTCCCGGGCCTCATTGAACCGAGCCGTACACGGCTGAATCGAGCCATCGGGCCTCACGAACCGAGCCATCGGGCTTTCGAGCTCCATGGCTCTTAAACTCCTCCGAGCTACGACTTTAACAACCGAGCCATTTGGGTCTTCTAAGCTCTCATGGCTCTTTGAACTCGAGCTACTTCTGCTCTTAACAAACTGAGCTACTGGGCTCCTGAGCTATTGGGCTCCTGAGCTCCATGGATCTTATTGAATTGAGCTACTGGGCTCTCGCGACCGAGCCACGCGGGCTCTTAACGATCCGAGCCACTGCTCTGGACAACCGAGCCACGTGGCCTTTAATTTCCGAGCTCTCGAATTTTTCGTCTCCTTCCCCTGGGAAAGTGCGAGAAGCTCTTAATGCCTGCAGGTGGAGAATCTGAATGCATCGCGTGGACTTCCCAAGGTGTCTGTGACTTCTTATAAATAACCGCCTTCCTTTGAGGGCGATGGGTCAAGCCCCGTTTTCCTTCCTAATTCACCGGGCCGCAGTTTGGACATGATGAAGCTTAAAGGAACTGGACACACCTCACGAAACTGCTTGCGGTCATAGGCCGGCGTTTGGCTCACGGCAGCGCCATTAGCTCGAGCTGTGTCGTTCTCAACCCTACCATTCGTCGGAGTTGTGTCGTCACCATCCAATGCATTTGATGGAGTTAGATTAGGAACATAGCTTGAGGGAGCGGTGTGTTGAATCGCTTCAAGTCCCGCTTATGCGCTATTCCTCTCTTTTTTCTTTTTTTTTGAATGGCTTCAAGTCCCGGCTTGCTATACCTCCTCCCCTTTTTCTTTTCATGCTTCCCTTTTCTCTTTCTTGTGGTTTTTTGCCCTGAATGGTTGTTTGCTGATTGTAATTTTCTGAGATGTAGAGAGCGGTTTTGCCGATTGTAATCTTTTGTGATGTAGAGAGCGGTTCTGTTGATTGTAATCTTTTGAGATGTAGAGAGTGGTTTTGCTAATTGTAATTTTCTGGAATAAAAGTACAATCTTTGGAAAACATGTATACTTGTTTGATGTTTCGTGTAACCTTCCAGGGCCCTTCCGAGCCCGGTGGATTTATGATAAATCGATCTCTCTGATTCTTTCTTTATGATTTACGAGAGTAGGTAGGCCGAAAATAAACACAAAAAATGTTATTTGAACGAAAGTAGAACTGGTGCGCTTTATTAATAGATACAATATGAGGTTTATGGGTAAAACCGCTTGAGGTGCTTGGCATTCCAAGAATGATGCAAAGTCTTTCCCTCTTCCGTTTGAAGCTCATAGTTGCCAGGTCAGATTATCCGATACGAATGGCCGATACATGAAAGTGACAATTATATAGGGTTTTAAGCCCCTCAGCTCATGTTTTGCTTTCATTTTGTGTAGAATAGGTGCTTTTGACCTTTTCTACTGCTTTTATGCGTGTGCAGGTTATTCGATGTCCCGTGCACATTTTCGTAGCGGTTTGGTTCTAGCGGACAACTGTAGATCATCGTTGTCTATTGCGCACGCTGCCCGAGTCCCGGGTGCTCTTAAGTAAAGTAAGGCTATGGAGGTGAAGTGGGTACCTGTACCTGACATCACCGGTACCTACTCCAAAGTCCTGGGTGAATACCACATTGACCAGATCATGACCACTACGCAAAGAAAGCAAGGGGTATCTGCATCTGTGCTGTGGAGTACTAGTGGACTTTTGGTACTGGTACCACACTAAATGGTACCGATACCAACATGCGATCTTTGTAGGATTTGAGCGGAATTTCAATCTTGGTGCAAGGGCATGCTCGTCTTTCGATCACCACTTCGAGATCACTAATGAGGATTGTATTTAAGCCCACTTTAGGGCAGAATTGAGGAGTTCGGATTCTAAGGTTTTGGCTCTAACCTTTGGAGTGTTTTCTCATATTTTTCTAGGGTTCCTAGAGTAGGGTAGTTAGTTTCCTTCCTCGATTATGAGTTTTCGAGTACTCAGAATCTTTAGCTTGGTTTTTATAACTTGGTATTCTTTTGAGAGACTTTGCGCTTTTTATATCTCAACCTTTCAATCAAGGTTATTTCTCAATTCACGCTTACTATTAGTGTTCGAAAGCAATTATGAATCAATTCTCACTTTAATGGAGTTCTAAACCTCCATGATAGGTTCTAACATTGAACTCACCCCTTCAAGGTAACAACCCTCAATCCCTCTTTTTATGTTTCCAACGGACGGTATGATGTTAAACACTTGTGAAAATTCTTATAAAACCTAGTTTGACATCTTCTGACAACGTGTGAACGAGGGTGATTCTCGTACACGTCAGGCTTCGATCTCAAAAACTAAGAGTCCAACAAATCAGTTCGAGCAAGCGTTTGTATCGCTCAATTATTCTTTGTCTTACAAAATCTTTTAAAGTTAAATCCTATCAAAGACTATTCATCAATGGCCCTGATGAGATCAGAAGTGAGGATTAGTGCCAAAAAGTGCTATTTTGAGCCCTATTCAAGATAGTTTTCAGTGCTTGCACTAATCAGATCACTTAAGCCAATTGATGTGTGCAGGTCCACTTAGTTTCACTAATTCCATTTCGAGCCTGTTGCAATTTCATTGTGCTCGCGTGCCCCACCCAATTAGTTCAATTTTGATGTCAAGATATGTGCCGAATGCTGAGGATTCACAGTGTTTTCAACCATCAAAGACGAAGAAATGTGAAGTGGATGTGAAGAAAGAATGTTGCAGGAGGATGCAGTAGCAAAACAGGCAAAAGCAGGATTTTCGCTATGTTTTATAAAAATTTCGCTAGGGCTAGCAAAATTTCCTCGCATCTAGCGAAATTCACTATTCCCAGCTTAAAAAATACCCACTCGCGATCCGATTAGCGCCAAAAAGTGCAATTTCAACCCTATATTAGATAGGTTTGGAGTGCTTTTGTGCACCAATCATGTCATTACTACCTGAAGTGTTCAAGTCTTTTTAAGATCACTCTATGTCGCTTTGGGAGGTTATTTTTTGTCAGTTTTGGTGTGTTTCAAGACTACGGGAGTTCCAATATCGTAGACGTATGACGAATCGCGAAGTTCGAATCTCAAGTGTCGCCCATCAACCAAATTCCCAAGAATCAATGAAAATCAAGGCAAAGTGAAGAAAAACGATGCAATAAGACGTGATGAAATGCAAATGAGATCAACAAAGCTCGAATTTTTGCTGTGAAATGCGAAAATTTTCGCTGGGGATTGCGAAAATTTTCAACCCAGCGAAAATCTCCCGCAACCTTGCTGAAATTCACTAATTTCGCTCAGACCAAACTAAGTTCTCGCTAAAGAATCGCTCCTAGCCGAAATTTTACTTTCGCTGGTTTCACTAAAATTCCTCGCTTAAGCCAGTAAATTTCGCTAGCTACTAAACGACCGGGCGAGCTAATTTCTGCTTTCGCTATGTTCTCAGGATTTCGCTACCTAGCTGACCTTCAACCTAGCGAAATTTTCGCCTCGTCATGCTTTTGCATTTAATGCAACCACTTCAAATTTGCGTATTACTCTCTTGTCCTTTAACTTAGCCACCCTGTAGGTTTTGGTATTTTCAAGTGTATCGAGGTGGCCTATATAAACTCTCTTTTGTAATAAATATATAGAGAATTTCGGGAGAGTAAGGATTGGTAAGTTTTTATTTTTGTCTCGTTTTTTTTAATTAGGTTTTGCTTTTTCTCTCCTCTTCTTTACTTTCATACTAAACACCCTCTCGAGCATGACAATTCAAGATGTTGGCTAAGCTCTTCTCTTTGAAGAGGAAATAAGCTACTGTAAGGGCATACGCATGTTGTCCTCTTGTATTAAAAGCCATACTGTGTTTATGACCCTCATCTTCTCAAATTAGGGTTGAATAGCACTAATGTTATTGGATTCGCCAATACTCTCCATGCTTTTAGGATACGCTTGCATACTTAATGCTAGATGCACTGTGGTTCTTTAGATGGTCTTTACGAGCCTCTGAAATGATATTTAAATGCCAGGTTTCAACAACATAAAAGTGTACATATGCATGCTATCAGGTCGACCAAATAGGAGTTGATTTCATGTGGTGAGGTTTGCTGTTAAACATAGATCCCAAGTATGCCTGGACTATAGGTTGCATGTCATAACGCGAGGATAAAACCCGAGGATTAATTTGTTTGCCCTAACTTTACTGCCAGACCTTAAATCTTCAAAGTTAACTTTTCACACTTTATTTTCGCTTACAATTTCGCTTTCAACCCATCCACTCGTTTTGAAACAAATCCAAAGAGTCCAACAGGAAAGCCTCACCTTCATGCACTTATGCAAATCATTTTAGGATGAAAACCCATCCCTCGTGTCTCACCCAGACCACTACACCAGCAACTTGACTAACAGCTGGCAGAGGGAGGAACTTAGGTATATAAATTTTTTGATTCCTGGACACTTACCGTGGCACTTAATCAAAATGATGCCGCCGCGGATGGTGCCAAATCGTTAATGGTAAGTTGAAGTGTACTTGTGATCAACATTACAAGTGAAGGTAACCTTTTATCTCTTTGAAACTCGCTTGCAGGAACGCGCCAAAGACTTAGCAGTAACTCCGCACTGCTTCGCTTTTCATCCATGTTTCTTAATTTTTGTTATTTAACTTTAAACCTTTTTGCAAGCTTTGTTTGTTCTCTTTGTTGTCTCTACAATTTTGTAAAAGGTGTTTATGCAAATGTTGGGATAGAGACATCGTAGGATCGTATAGGAATCAAGACACAACCCGACCTAGTCGTTGAAGTTAGTGTACACACCGATACCATGGGATCCCATACCCGAGGAACAACAAGTCAACTCAGAACCCCATGAATCCAAATGCTTATGTAACCATGAGGGATCACATCCACCTCCTAGAGCAGTGCCCCATCTCAGATTTCATTCCTCCTCCCGCCATGCAGTGTTGAGGCCTTATTTGGTACTCCTACTCCCCACATATCATGGTATGGAAATGAAACCCATACACTCATATTAGGGATTTTGAGGAGAGCCTGCACTACCTTCACAAGGTATGATGGACATGGATTTGTCAAGCCGAGCATTTCCATTGACCCTAAAGGACAAGGCTTTCGGGCATTTGGCTAAACCTCTAATGAGACCTAGAACCATTCGAATCAAGAGTCAGGTAATTCTTAAAGAAGTTCTTCAAAGGCTCATAAGACCAATAATTTGAAAAGACAAATTAGTACCTTGTGCCTCGACATGAGAGATTTTACCACAAAGGTCGAGATTATGGAAACCATTGCCTGTCCACACCATGGGTTTGGATACATGGATGTTGGTAAACCATTTCATGGTGAAGGTCTCCCGCCATGAGGCAACTGAAAAACCATGTGGAGGAGATTTTACAAGCATCCTGACTAAGCCATGGATTTTAAATTACGTGGCTGAAACTTCTAAGGGTCAGATGAGCCTAACCCTAGAGAATTTGGAAAGGATGAGACCCATAGTTAACCAAAGAGGTGGATTGTGAATGCACTCAGCCAGAAATAGAAATGAGAGCTGTGATTTCAACCTCAAGCAGAGAAAGGTAGAGGAGTCAAGGTAAACAAATCCAAGAGGTGCATGCAAGGATCAAATCCACACAAATTCAATTTCGCACCACTTCCAATCCCCGTACAACCAGCAGGAACTACGTCCTAGGCCCCCCGCAGTTGAAGGATTTGATGCTGAACAAAACACCGTAGACAATACAAGCCACAACAATCCATCGCTCCATATGGTAATACCTAGCAATTCCAATTGGAGGAATCACCCTAACTCAGATTGAGACCCAACCCTGCCACACTTCTGTGTGCCAAACCTCATTGAAAACTCACACTCAACAACAACACCCAAGGAATGTCTATATCAATGGAGGTAGAAGACTTTGTTCAGGAATGTGTGACTTATGATTGATAATTAAAATGGACGATTCAGTAGAGATGACGACTGGAACAGAGGTTTGATTTGCTGGCACTTCAACCGTAAAACTGACAACTACAGATTAATCACCAAGATCAACAAGTTGCTGGGAGGTACAAGAGAAAGGGAGGTTTCCATCACAAACACTTCCTAAACCTGGCTGACCATGAGCGTATCATCCAACAATCTCGAAATCTACTAAGCATGCTATAATTACTCCCGAGGAGTGGAAAAGAGGTCGACCAACCCATGCCAAAGCCTGTTGAAGAATCCAATCAAGGAGAAGAATTGCAGTCTGAGCATATTCTCCTAAAGGAGGATTCAATGAAATACCGCATACCACCTCCATTTCCACAAGCACTTAGAGGTAAGAAGAAGGCATCTCAGCAAGCAGGCATCTTAGAGGTCTTAAGGCAAGTGAAGGTTAACATACCTTTATTGGACATAATCAAACAAGTGCCTGCTTATGCAAAATTTTTGAGATCTGCACAATCCTCAAGTATGGATTAGGTAATTGAGAAGGCAAGCATTTCTCTACACTGAGCGTTAGTGCCATAATCCAAAGCAACACCCTGTCAAATACAAGGATCCGTGGATCTCCCACAATTCTACCAATATCAGTGGGAATTGTATAGAAAAGTCCCTGGCTGGGATTTGGGAGCCAACAGAACCTAATTCGTATTCGCATAATACATCTAGGTTTAGGTGAACTTAAACCTACCAACATCACACTATCATCGGGTCGATAGATCGCTGAAAACCCTGGCGATGGGGCTTGAGGATGTTCTTTGCGGGAAAATAGACAATTCTACTACCCAAGATTTGTGGTGCTCGATTAATCGTTTTCAATTGCAAGTGAACCCATTCATGTACCAATCATCTTAGGAAGACCATTTCGTACACAAAGAAATGCAATAATAAATTGGCTGAACGGAGTCATGCAACTAACTCGGTAACATGACCTTGGAGTTAAACATCTTCCATTCAACAACAAGCAAAATTTGTTAAATCGAAAATCAAATTTCCGAAGGAAGTTGTTCCAATTGATCAACAAAGTGTGAAAGCATAAGGTCCAGAATTGCAGGAGTAATCACCATGGAGTTGAGGAGATATTGGTCTTTAAGCATCACCAACTCCAGAAGCCAACCGCTTCAATTCACGCTTCTCATCAAATGAGGAGCAGATCAACATTCAGCACCCAACACCACGGACTCAACCTGTGATTTCATCAAGTAGGTTGAGGAGATCATTCTTAACCCCTCGAGTAAATTTTGAGAATGAACTGTCTTGCTTCCATAAACCAATTCAGTCACTCATGTTTACTTTTTTGTCTCTCAATTAGTAAATTTTAGTTAATTTTTAATTGTTTTAAGAACTCATAATTTAATATTTTTTTATATATTTAGTACTTTGTTTATATAAGATAGTATTGTGTGTTCGAGTTTAGTTATAGTTCTATAGTGAATTTTATAATAATAATTTAACCACATATTAGGAGGTAAATAAGGTAATATGGGGGTGTGGTTAATTAATTTAAAATTTTGAAATACAGGTAGTATACTTGGCTAGTAATATTCGCTCAAAGTAGCGAATCTAAGGTGAGACCCTTCCTACACCAAGCACGCGTTTATATAAACAAGGGGAGGGGCTGGCTAAATCATCACTTCCACATTCTCCCCTCCCACAAGCCCCGAAGCTCCCACCTCCCCGTCGCCGCCCCGCAGTCTCCCAGCTCTTCACTGCCGATCGCGCATCGCCGGAGTCACGCACACCACGACCGGGAAGTCCCAGCCCATCGTCAGTAGCCTTCCCGATTTTCGCCCATAGCCATGGATTCAGCCGCTGCCCCCGCCCGTGCATTTTCAGGCTCAGAGCCTCAGACTCCCGTGCCTGCAGCCCCACCGAGCCCCGACCGAGTTTCTAGTGTCGCAAATTTCGCCACGCACGAGCTCCGACTGCACTCAAACGACCGAGCCTTCGTGAGCCTCCACCGCAAGACAGACGCCCGTGTCTCTGCTCAGCTGTGCCCCGTCTTAGCATTCGGGTCTTTTCCCCGAGTCTCTTATTTGCTACCAGGTCATTTCGGGGCCATAGCCAAAGGAGCCCTCGTTCGTTTGCTTACTTCGTGAGTGATTTACCTGTGAGAGCTTCCCGCCTGGGATACAAAGCAAAGAATACATTTTCTCAAGAAGTCGAGTCCCTTTTCAAGATTTTATTTCGATTACAAGATGGTTCAGACTCGAGGTGGGTCCCGTGTTCTACTCGAGTGAGATCTCGCACACCCGAGAGGGGAGGCCTTAGCTCCCATTCCGACCCAAGACTCATCACCGGCCCCGAGGTCGCACCCGAGGAGCCCCGTGGATCTCGACGCCTATCGCACACCTGATGGGACCCCGCCCATCACCGCACTCCCGCAGAGAGTCTCTGAGGCCCAGTTCCTCCAAGCCGGCCCGCACATCTGCCCAGCGAAGTCATCATCCTCTCTACAATTGGCCACCAAATACATCGGCCCGAGGCGATTTCATCACCCTGGGCCTACCCGGGCCTCGAGGATTCGACGGCCATCACCAGGAACCCTATCTGAGTAATGTGCGACCCATCGCACCGTTCCATCAGAGTCGTGACTACGACGTCCCCGCACTAAGTGCTCGATCCGATACAGTGAGTCCATGAGGTCGGGACGAGGAGCATTCATCATTACCTTCATGACTCCGAGGCAAAGATTACCACCCACGAGTGGTGCTGCGCTTTTACCCACTCCGATGACCCCAGAGGACCACCCAGTCCGCGTGAGCCTCAGCTCAAGACGATGATCGCGCGAGTACCTGTGAGCGGTCGATAGCTCCTCAAGAAATTTCGTCTGCAGATAAACACCCGCCAATGCCGAGGGTTACAGATCAGCTCCACCTGCCATCGCTAGATGGTTCCCGGCGACCGCCAGACACCACCGTCGACAAGTATTTTACAGAGCCTTCCGCCGACAGCCGCTGCCGACCATCCGTCGTACGAGCTTATTTCCGCTTCAAGATTACGTGCAGGAGTGGGAGCCATCTCGAGGCGCTTTAATGGATCTCGGGATTTTGTCTGGGCCCCTCCGAAATGGGTGATGGCCTCTCTTGCGCTTGAGGAGGAAGGTCCATCTAAGGACTCCGGCACGAGCAGAGCACTCCACTCACTTACGCCGAGACTCCTCGCCATGTTCGAGCATATGAGATTCCTGCAGGAGCCTCAGATCGAGATTGTGGGTCTGATGCCCCCGATTATGACAAAGGGAGCTGGTGATGATCATGCCCGTATCTTTCCACTTACGAATTACGTGATCCGTGGAGGTAACGGTCGTGAGGCCGAGGATCACCCGTGATGCATGATATACCCGCCCCCGAGCCCGAGAGATACGCCAGTCCTGGCTCCACAGATGTCACCTCCATCCCCTCCTCCTTACGCACTACATCACACCGCACCGACACCGCCCATCCTATTCAAAGACACCACATTCGCCGTGAGTAATACCATGTCACCGAGAGTAGATAGTCAGTGATGGATGCTATCTCGCTTCACTAAGAATTACGCAGTACCCAAAGATCAGGGTCAGCCCACATTCCATGCCGATTATCGTGCATTATGACCCACCCGGGTCTCTCATGCTCCTCGATCGCAGAGAGACCCTGCACCACAACCGCTCTTGATGTTCCGCTGCAAAGCAAAGAAGAACTTCAGTTCACCACCACCACCATAGCAAAATGTAGGTGGTTAGGTTTTGATTTTCAGATAGTTACAATTCATCAACCCGCCTACCGATTTTGATTAGATTTATGTATTAGCCATAGTAGCAAAGGATATTTTTGTGTTTAGCTTTGTATCTCATGTATTAGCCATTTTGGTTATATCAAAAGCTATTCGCTTTTATATATATATACCTTTTGTACATATCATGTTTCAGACTGCTACCATGTGTAATGTTTTCTTTCAATCGAATTGAATCGCTACAATCGACA
Source organism: Tetrastigma voinierianum (assembly GCA_016808115.1). Lineage (NCBI taxonomy): Eukaryota > Viridiplantae > Streptophyta > Magnoliopsida > Vitales > Vitaceae > Tetrastigma > Tetrastigma voinierianum. The sequence goes on along the minus strand of JAEQBH010005879.1, from coordinate 78,299 downwards.
ATCAATCGCAGCTTATGTCAGGGAAATCAAGCACTGTCACACCCTATGTTAGAACAAATTCCATGCTTGAAATAATTTTTACACTACAGCCCAAAGATGCTCAACTTGAAATTCTCCTTATGCTAATTCACACACCGACTCCAGATTATTTCAATAGCTGTGCATTTGTTCGCTTCCTTCGCTTAGTAATACCGGCCTTAAGCATGTCAAGTAACCTAGGATAGGCTCAGAGCACGGCACTTGAAGACCAAATGCTGTCTTCCAAAAGGAAAAGAAAAGAAAAGCAAAAAGAAAAAGAAAAGAAAAGAAGAAAAAGAAAATAAGTCGTGAAGTTTTCATTTTGAAACCCGAGCACTCATCCGAGGTGTATGGCGAAAAGCCTTGAAACCCGATGCCCTAAGCCTTAATCTGGTCAGGAGTCAAGCGATTTTGTGTTCTACATGGGTGGATAGGTAGAGTTTAGCGAATTGTAGGTGCTTGATTTTCAAGTCATACGAGTCCGGTAGAAGCCCTCAGAGCTCAGGGTCAAGTGATCCTTTCGCTTGATGCCCTAAACCTTAATCGTCAGAGTCACTTCCGTGGACCACCTAATTTCGATGAAGTCGAATTTTGGCACAATCCTACATATAGTTGAATAGCAAGAAGAGTGTAACTAGCCCTATCTAGGTTGTTCAATGTACCTAAGGCCATGTCAAGCGTTAGGTCAGGACAAATTTTGGTAAATTTATCATGTAATCAAGCTATATAAAGAACCATTAGACTTGTGGAAATTCAAGTCGAGAATCATGGAGCCTGAGATCGAATTTCCAGAATTGTTCTCAGATGGATTTAGTTCTTTCATATCAGCTTACAATTGTGATGTCAATTTTTCGCTTTAAAAGCAATGTTTATATGTGCATATACCTTTTGAATCATAAACTTTTGCAAATCACTACACGCATCTCCTTTTGCTTTGCATTGCTATGAATTAGCAACGCTTCGGTTTGGGGTGGATTAAGGCCTGCAAGTGCATTTTGAACCCTATATTAGATAGGTTTCGAGTGCTTTTGTGCAATAATCATGTCATTGTGTCGCCAATTGAAGTGTTCAAGTTTCCTTTAGTATCACTTGCGCATTTAGAGGTTTTATTTTTGGGCTGTTTTCAAGGTGCTCACAAGACTATGGGAGTTCCAATATCGAGGATGTATGACGAATCATGAAGTTTTGAACTCATGTCAACATCACCACCCCAAGAATCAATGTGAAAACTGAAGGCAAAGTGAAGAAAATTGATGCAATGAAGACGGATGAAATGCAAGGGAGATCAACAAAGGTCGGAATTTTTGTTAGAGTTAAAATTCAATAGGATTGCTAAAATTTCGTTAACCTTAGCTTAAAATTCTTCAAGAACCTTAGCGAAATTACTAATTCGCAGACCAGCCCGCCGCTAGGCACCTGCTCCTAGCGTAAATTTCATTTTCGCTACTCAATTAAAATTCTCAATAAGCTAGCTTAAATTTCGCTTAGCTAGCGAATTAATTCCGGCTTTGTAATGAATTCTCCCGTTATGTTCGTGATTTCTCACATTTCCAATAAATTCTTCAAATTTCTACGAAATTTTCGCTCACACGCTTTTGTATTTAATGTTAACCGACTTCAAATTTGTGTATTACTCTTGTCCTTTAACTTAGCCAAATTTGTAGGTTTTTCGTATTTTCTACGATTGGCTACCATATAAACCCCTCTTGCAATAAATATATAGGAGAATTTGGGAGTATAAGGATCGTAAGCTTTATTTTTGTCTCGTTTTTTGTGTTTTGCTTTTCTTCTCCTCTTTCTTATTTTCTGGTCACAACACCCTCTTTGGAGTGATGACACCAAGAGATGCTCGCTGCTCTTTCTTGAAGAGGGAAGGAAGCAATTTTTGGTGCCAAGATACGTGATGTTTGGCCCTCTTGTATTAAAGCCATAAGTACTGTGCTTATGACCCCCATCTTCTCAAATTAGGTTGAATAGCATTGAATGTTACATTTAATAATACTTCCATGCTTTAGGATAGCAGCTACTTAATGCTGATGCATCAAGGGTTCTTTAGATGGTCTTTACGAGCCTCAAATGATATTTAAATGCTGGGTTTCAAATGCTAGTGCGGCCATAGATGCATGCTACTTGTGTTGACTCAAATAGGAGTTGATTTCAAGGGTGAGGTGGTTCATATAAACATAGATCCTAAGGTTTGACTATAGGTCGTGATGTCATAACGCGAGCATAAAACCCGAGGACACTCGCTTTCTGCCCTAACTTACCAGTTAGTGACCTAAATCTCAAAGTTAACTTTCACACTTTATTTTCGCTTACAATTCTCGCTTTCAACCTACTTCCACTGCTTTTGAAACAAATCCAAAGAGTCCAAATAGAAAGCCTTACCATGCACTATGCAAATCATTTTAGGATGAAAACCCATCCCCGTGTTCGACCCTAGATCAATTATAATCACAGCACTGATCACTTTAGGAGGAACTTAGGCATATAATTTTTTTGATTCCCCATCATCCCACCGTGGCAATCTAATCACTATATTCCAACAAAAATTTCGCTAGGTAGCGAAATTCACTGTTCCTAGCGAAATTTCTCAATTTCGCTATCTCTTGTGAATTTCGCTAGCATAGCGAAATTTTCGCTATGCTAGCGAAATTTCCTGCATAGCAAATCTCACTCAGATTTTTGAATTCTTGATGCCAAACGACCACGCTTTGATATATTACCATTTGTCCCCTTATGTAATTTATATTTAGGCATTTTTTATTTTCACACTTTGGGGTTGACTATATAAGCCCCAATGACTTTGTAACCCTAATCAACTCGTCATCAGAACCCCACGCACTTGTAACCTCCATCCCCTCCTCACCCATCCTTCTAGCTTCAAGCTTCCAGCTTGACACTCCCGCCCTTTCATACTCGCCAAGAAGATTCTCCGAGCATGTTTATGTCACTCGAGGGAGCTTAAGGTGTGTTACGGATGCCGCCCGTGCATCACACACGTGCATCGATGGATCGTAGATCGCCCGAGCCGAGACCACTTTAGAGCATCACATACCATGCTCCGTCGATTACGAGTCACCCTGGCCTCCCCGGCCGAGCCCCACATCGTGGATGAGCCCACAAGCAGAGTCTTCATTAGACATGCCGGCCACAAGAGCGCCAGCCTCGCATTGGACCACCACCGCGAGATTAGGTGGTCACATCTGCCCTAACTTTCCTACCCTATGACATGTTTCTACTCGCTCTGAGGTTGTATTAGAGGTCTTCTATTATGTTTTTGTACGCTTTTCGCCTTTATCAACTCGCTTACCATTTTTACAGGATTCATGTATTACCTAATAAGAGTGTTGATATTTTGTTATGTTTAGCTATATTAAGCATGTTTTAGCCATTTTGGTTATATCAAAAGCTTTATAGCATTATTTCCATTTTTACTACACTTTTTGCAAATCGTTTTCAGATCTACATTTCAGGTTTCTACTCTTGCCTTTAGTCAAAAAATTGAAGCTCAGGATGTTACCTTAATGTTAGAACATTTCTATGCATGATTTAGTTTTTGGTCAATTGAAATTTCAGATAGTCAACCTTGAACATTCCCTTTAAGGCTAATTCACACACTCGTACACCAGTCAGACTAATGAAGTTGCGGTTTTTATACCTCTTTCCACTTTGCAAATGGCCTTAAATCATTACCTAATCCATAATAGGCTCAGGTTACCCATGTTTGAAGACCAATGAAGTCTTCCAAAAAAAAAAAAAAGAAAAGAAAAAGCAAAAAGAAAAAGAAAGAAGAAAAGAGAAATAAAGCCGCGACGTCATTTTGAAACCCGAACACGGTCGAGGGGTATACGGCGAAAGCCTTTAAAGCCCGATGCCCTAAACCTTAATTCGGGTCAGGAGTCATCGACTCTAGTGTTCGATATACACTGTAGATGGGTGAAGGTTAGCGTGTTGTAGGTGCTTAATTTCGGTCATTCAAGTCCGGTGAAGCCCGCAGCTCATGGGTCATGATCCTTTCGGGCTTGACGCCCGAACCCAATCACTTGAGTCACCTGAATCCTCGCTACACGAACTTCGTGAAGTCGAGTTTTAGCATTGCACCCCATTGCAATCAAGGAAGAAATAAGAGTGTAGCTAGCCCTATTTAGGTTGGTCAACGCTGCGCACGGCGTGAGCTAGTCGGGGGAGTGAATAGCTTGCGATTTTATCGGGCTCAACTGGTTACCTTAGGAACAATTAGATTTCGTGGAAATTCGTGTTAACTTCCTTTGGAACCACTGTTGTCCTAAAACTTGTTCGTACATGGTTTTTTGTTCTTTCATGACCTAAGCCATATTGTGGTGTAAATTATTCATGCTAAAGGAAACTTACTCGTATATACACTTTTTGAACCACATACACTTTTTGTAAAAGCACAACATGCATCCCATTATTTTTAAGATTAAGTAAGGGACTAAAGAATTTGCTCATTGGGTGTGATTAGTGCCCAAAAAGTGTTATTGAAATCCCATTCAAGATAGTTTTGAGTGCTTTTGCGCACTAATCATATCAATTAAGCCAATTGATGTGTGTGCGTGTCCACTTAGTTTCACTAATTCCATTTCCTCGAGTTTGTTTTCGTAATTTCATTGTGTTTCATAAGTGCCTCAGCCAATTAGTTCAAGTTTGATGTCAAGATATTTGCCGAATGCTGAGGATTCATAGTGTTTTCAAACCATCAAAGATGAAGAAATGTGGAAGGGATGAAGAAAGAAGGTTGCGCAGGATGCAAAGAGTGCAACAGTAAAGCAGGATTTTCGCTATGCTTGCGTACTACTGGGATTGCAAAACTCTACACCATAGCGAAAAATTTTGCAACCGAGCGAATTTTCGCATGTGAAAATTTCGCTAGTTAGTGAAATTTCGCTATTTAGCGTAAATTCACTGCTCCTAGCGAAATACCCACTCGCTTATTCACAAAAATTTTCGCAGAGCTAAATTAAATTTAGGGTAGCGAAATTCATCAATTCCTAGCTAAATTTCACCTCTATCTCAGGAATTTCTTCAGCAGCTTAAATTTCCCGCATAATAAATCTCAAATTTACATGTGTTTTTGAATTCTTGATGCCAAACGACCACGTTTTGATATATTACCATTTTGTCCCTTATGTAATTTCATATTTTAGGTATTTTTGTATTTTCACACTTCAAGTTGACTATATAAGCTCCCACAACTTGTAACCCTAAGCAACTTTGGTCATTGATACGCTTCGTAGCTTTACTCTTAGGTTACTTCTGCTTTCTTCTCCTCCTCTCTCATTTTCTCACTTCGCCAAACACACCCTCGAGGATGACAACTCAAGGGATGCTTCGCAAGCCTCATAGCCTTGAAGAGGAGGGTTGCTAGCTTGGTTTTGGGGCCGCGCAGTTGTCCTCATGCTTCAATGTTGCTATGTACTCGCATTTATGGTTCCCACTTTCCAAACTAGGGCTTAATGCTATTTAATGTCTTTCCTTTAGTCAATACTTGCCATGTTTTAGGTTCAAGCATTCTTACTTTGTAGATGCAATCGACATTCTTTAGATGTCATTTACGAGCCATGGGAATGAGGTTAAATGCTGTGGTTTCAAACTGAATGGACTCTCAATGCTTAGTACTGCTGACTCAAATAGAGTGGTTTCTAGGGTTAGGTTTTATAGCTAAACAAAGATCCGGCTGCTTCACTATATGTCATTTGCCCTAATGCGAGGAAATAACCTCGAGATCGCTGTAATACCCCATGTTGTCAAGCTAGTGACCTAAGCCTTCAAGGTTACCATTTCACACTTTCATTTAAGCCATTACGCTAACTCGTGCTGAACAACCAACCTCCCCGTTTAACAAAATCCAAAAATCCAAACTAAAGCCTCAAACAATTTTCAAACACTAATGCAATCATTCAAGGATGAAAACCCATCCTCGTGTTCGACCCTACGCTACATCAAGTAGCAGAATTGACTACTTCATAGTAGGAGGAACTTAGGAATATAAATTTTGTTGATTCCGCATCACCCTACCGTGGCACGAATCAGTGAGAGGTGGGTGTTACCTAGATGGTGGTGAGCGAAAACCTTAGGATCTTATCATTCACCCTTCTGCTTACAATAGCTTTGTTAATTCCATATCTAATCAATTAAAACCCCCTAGAATTTACTTTAATCGCACATTTATTGGATAGCAATCCCTAAGGATCTTCTAGGAAACCACTCCATGTGGAAATGACTCAGGACTCCTGCGCATTATATCATTGACGCATCGCTCCTACGCTGGGTAAATACCCCGTAACACGAAAAGACGGGCAACGATATAGGGTCCTTCCCAATTGGGTCCCAGTTTCCCGTGGGTGGGGTTTTTCCTCGTCGGGTAGAGTTTCTCGAGTACTAGGTCAGCCGGCTTAAAACTATTCAGCCTAACCTTCGAACATAGTACCTTTGTCGTTTTACTGTAATCTTTGGCGCGCTGAGCCTCGCTCTCGCTTCTCCCTCCAGAGATCAAGGTTTGCGGAGACTTTGTCGTGCTCTCGCCTACTGGCGAACTCAAATTCCTAGGTGACTGTGAGCCTAACCCCGACATATGGCCACCGTTTCTGGGCCGAATGCTAAGGAGAATGTAGCTCTCAAGTCAAGACTCGCGTAGCTCAGACCCATAGCACCGTGTGAGGTATTCTACCCATTTTCCCTTGAAGCTTCCAACTTAGTCTTCAATGCCGCCTCGAGTCCTTATAGTGACTTCTACTTGTCCATTGGACTGCGGATGAGCTAGGGACGAATAGTAATTCTTGGTTATGAGCTCCTACAAAGTTTTTGAATTTCAAGTCAATAAACCGCTTCCATTATCGACACCAATGCTTTTGATTCGAACTGCATATTATTATGGATCGCCAAATGAAATTGCGTACCTTTTGCTCTGTGATTGTTACTAATGGCTCGACCTTTGCCCATTTAGTGAAGTAGTCCACTCCTATGATGGCGACCGAATGCATTCTTCCAATGGGCAAATCTGAGTATGCTGAATCCCCACCGTTGAAAAGGTCAGGCTTACTGAGGTCATGGCTCTATGAGACGGGGGATCTTGGCATGCTCTTGACATGTTTTGCATCTTCTGACTAGTTCTGTGGCGTCTTTGAGCATCGTGGGCTAATAATATCCTTGCCTAAGGACTTTTAATGCCAGAGTTCGAGCTCCGATATGGTTTCCACAAATGCCTTCGTACTTCTAAGTAATGAAATGGCGTCTTCCTTACATGATTGAGGAGGGGTGCGGAAAAGCCCCGTTTGTAAAGGGTTCCCATTAAAAGAGAGAATTTGGCTGATCTGGTTCTTAGTTTAGATGCCTCCTTCGAATCAACGCTTGGTAAGCAAATCGCTTCAAGAGGTAATCCCAGATAGTGGTCCATCCAAATTTCTAAGGCGACCACATCGGGAGGACTTCGTTGCTGTTGACATTTACTTAAGGTTCCATGAGGTGCCTACCCACTCGCCTCATTCAAGTCTTCACACGCCGTTGTTAGCTTAGCCAGTATGCCCGCCCGTGAATTCTTCGCTCTGGGACGGTTCCGACCAACCCGCACGAACTTTTTCGAGCAACTCGCTGCATCTTTATGAGATACTTGATCATCTTTCGCCTTCGCTTCAGAGGAATCCCCATCTATCTCACGACTAACTGAATCTAAGTGCATACCTATAGCTGATTAGCTCCATGGAGGGCGAGGTTAAGTTCGACAATGACAAATTTCCACATTTGGCTTCGATCGAGGCCCAACCCGAATATGAGGGCATATTCCACGTCAATCCCATCCAAGGAGGTCAGAATCAAAACCTCGCACCGCTCGAGCATCGCAACTCGTCACATACAACTCCTAGATAAGGAGTTTGACGCGAGTCGGGCTAAGCCAATAGGGCTCACAGGTGAATTCCATGATTAAATCTTCCAACACTTGTCCTTTAATCACTGTTCTTGGCTTGTATCTGATGTCAAACTCACTCAGCTTTATGTCATTTCATCAATCTTCCTGAGGTTTCTAGTTTATGTAGTATTTGCTTCATTGGGTATTCAGTCGAAATCTCTATGGTGTGAGCTTGGAAGTATGATTAGTCTTTTTACGGTGGTTACCAATGCTTAACTACTTTCCATCTTCTGATACTTCCTCCAAGCCCTCTCAAAGTTCGCCAGTAATAGACCTGGCTTATTGCACTCTATCCAAATTTCTCTAACCAGTGGCGCACTCGTCGAGAAATCTAAATGTACTAAGTAGAGCGTATGGAGTTCCCTGAGGGGCCACTGTAATAGAAAAGGGGGAGCTTAAGTAGGTTTTTAGCGCTGAGAACGCTCTAACAGCCGGGCATCCCACTAAAAAGGCCTTTTTCGAACTTGAAAGAAGCTACTGCATCACATTGATCCTGACACAAAGCGACTTAAAGTAACTATTCTCCTGGCCAAAGGCCGAATTTCTTTGCAGGCTCGAGGGTGGTCAGATGTCGAGCACCCGCTTTTATCTTGTCTAGATTTTGCCTCATTCCTACTTGCCGACTATGAAGCCCAAGAACTTCTCTCGCTGAGACTAAATCACACTTGGTCGGTTTAACTTCATCTCAGAAGTCCTTCGTAACCTGGAATGCTCTTACTGTGTGGTCGACGTGGAGCCTCGTTTCTGACTAACTTAACTAGCATGTCATCTATGTATACCTCCATGGAGGTGCCTATCTGTTTCTGGAACATCTTATTTACTAACCTCTGATAGGTGGCCCCCGCGTTTTTCAATCCAAAAGGCATCATCTGATAGCAATACATCCCTTGTCCAGTCACAAAGGAGGTCTTCTCCTGGTCACTGGGGTCCATCATGATCCGATTTGCAAATGAAAGCCGCTCCATGAAGTCGAGGAGCTCATGGCGCTGAAGTAAGCCCACTATGAGGTCGATCCAAGTAGGGAAAGTCATTTTCTGCATGCCTGGCTGGACTCGCAGTCTATGTAGAGTCACCATTTGCCATTTGCCTCTTTGACGAACCACATTAGCTACCAATGATAATCTACTTCTCTGATAAACAGGCTTCGAGGAGTTTGTCAATTCTTCGTTGATCGCCTTCTCGCTTCGGCAAAAAGTCTCTTCTTTTCTCGTTTAACGGTTTGAAGGAGGGACTGACATTCAAATTTCGTGGGTGATAAATCGCTCGGGTCAATTTCTCCATGTCCTCTTGCTTCCAAGAGAATACTTCCACATTTTGCTTTAAGAAGTTTGATGAGGAGGTTCACGTCCCGCCCAATTCCCGATCCGATGTGTAAGGTGTTATGGCTATCGTCAAATTGTACCCTGGCCTAAATTTTCGAGGGCATAGGTCGAGTGTTTGACCCATTTCTCATGTCGAGCCTAACCATGAATGCTGTCAATCGTCGTTTCATTGACGTCAAGTAGCACTCCCTGGCTACCCGTTGGTCTCCTCGAACCATTCTAACTCCATTCTTCGTAGAAATTTAACAACCATATAACAGCTAAGGGATGACTCTATGGTATCGAGAGAAGGCCCGCCCCAAGAATATGTTGTATGCCGATGGGGCATCCACTATGAGGAACTTTATCGTTGTTGTGGTCTGGAATGGGGGGTCTCCCAAAGTGAGTACTAAATAGATCAATTCTGGGGTAGCACTTCTCTGCAGAATCCCAAGAAGTGGGCCAAGCACGACTTAGCCTTCCTTCCGATACCCATTTTGTCACCGCCGATGTGAAGATGATGTCGATTAAGCTCTCTTATTGTCAATCAAGACCCTCGTGAACTGCTTTACCGGGCCACGACTACTTTATTACTACGGTCATCATGGCGATGCTGGCAACTTTCCATGTCAAAGTCCGAGAAGCGTTACTGGTGGTATCCAACCGAGGGCCTGACACGTACTCAGACCTCCAAAGTGTCTCCCGACCCGATGTTATGTAGTTTAGCCTTCCCGTCGAATCAATCCAGCCCCCGACTAGCGAAATCCCGAGATCGCATCGATCTCTCCCTAATACGATGTCGAGTCAATGGCCGACGAGGTGGTGGAGAAGGTGCCTAGTTCCGATCTGAGCCACGAACGACGATGTCCATGTCTGATTAGGGGACCGATTTCTTTCACCGAACACAACTATCCTGCTCTAAGGCCCATGATCCTATGGAACCTCTCAGAGTACTTAGTTATGTCTCTTTGTCAATCCCGTCTTCATCCGAGATGGTCACCTTAAAAACTTCATGTTGCACCTCGTATAACTCGAGACACCGAGGCCGTTGGGGTGAACTCATTGTGTGGTACTACGCCAAATGGTTGGGTGGGACCAAACTGTCTCCTGACAAGTATTCTTCTCGATCGATCTCTATCTTCTCTCGTTCCTCAAATGGGATTCATCTGGGCCTTCTTCGTTTTCGAGGCTTCGTCCCGCTTTTTCTCATCCTTACTTTTCTCCTTTTAATGCGGAGGAGCTTCCTCAGCTGATAAGAGGGCCCGCTTCGCCGTTGATGTGTACTTTTTCGCGACGCACCTCGCCGTGCTCGCCTCGTGTCTCTCAAATAGAGAACATCGTATCTGGGACTGTGGCGCCTGTACTCGCTATAAAGCATGATGCAGAACTTTTCATCTAGAATGCCCACCAATGACTTCGAGTCAACCTTCCGACGTAGGGACCTGTAGTTTCTCAGGCCTTGTTTTAAGGTCACAGTGTGGTAGCTTGACTCCGATACACCAGTTCATGAAGTGGGGCACACGAAAGCAATTTTAGAGTTCTTCGAAGACAGATTCAAGGCTGGGCTGGGAGCTCACAATCCACTAAGGCCGAGCCCTTGCCGTGAAGGGCAAAGGCTCGTGATCTCATCTTGGTCTCGTATCCATGTAGCTCCATCCTCGATTCTCGTAGGTGTCGAGGTGGTCTACTGTGGTCTTTGTTCCATCGAAAGCTACTGCGACATTTTAAACTTCTCGCTGGGAGAGGGAAGTGCGTAACCCCTACGTGAACCCGGATTTCGCCTTCCGTACTCAGAGCGCCCATCGATACTGCGCTCCTACCCTTTATGGCTTCCTTTATGTGGCCGAGCTCTTACCGGGATTCCCCCCGAAACGCTGTTCCCAATATCGCGCCCCTTTTCAAGTCGGGCGGGGATCGATCAGTCGCCGCTGTTCCCCGCCCCGCGCCTCCCGTCGTGGCCATCACTGGGATTCAGGTAGGGGGTCGTGCTCCCCGGTCTCTGGCCATTTTCTCCTCCATCGTCAACATCTCGGGGGGCACCGATGTGTTGTCAGTTCTCAGGGAATGGTATCGCGGGCCTCACCCGGCTTGCCACGCCTCCTACCCGGTGTCGCGACCGGTCTGGGTGAGTTCCGCCAACTCCCTTAGCAGACGCTGGTTGACGAGACGGAGTGCCTCCATCTCAACAGTACAGCAGCTCGGAGCCGCCTCCGGTCGTTCTTTTAACGTGGTCTTCGCTGGGTCTCAAGGCCCCCGGGGGTCAAGATGGTTCCCGCCATGTTTTGAGTCGATACCATCAATCACCGAAACTGGGGCCGATTTTGCTGGAACAAGCTGCTCCTTGCCGCACTACGCCAATTTGATGGTGCTTCGATCGATACTGGGTCGGAGCTTCCCGGAGTCAAGGCTGGTCGGTCGCCTGCTGGATCGATGTATAACCAAAGAACCCGCACTAAAGGGTGGTCTCACGGGTGTGCCGACCGCCTCCGATGTTTCCAAGTTAGTTTCTTTCTTATGAAAGGAAATCAATTGTTGATGGCGTTTGTGGACTCCACCTTCTTCTCTGGAATTGCTCTCAGATTTATCATGGGTGATCACAATGACTTTCCTTATTAGACGGTGATACGGCATCTTCCCAATTGGGTAGGGAATCTCCTCTTCCTTATCACTAACTGAATATTAAAGGATAATTAAGGAGCCGTAATCGTGGGGGATCCTTCTTCCCTTCATGAGTAGGTACCAGATCATGGAGATGAAGTACTTTCCTTTCTCACGCCACAACTGGTGGACAAATGGACATCCCTATCACCCATTCGGCCCAATCGACTTAGGTCTCACCCAGTTCGCACCTTAGAAGCAATCGAGACGTCATCATGGGTCGGGTCCCCTACGTGAGGCTCTACTGTCAACCCTACGAAGGACGCCAACCCACTTTAAGCCTTACTAATGGTTCATTTCTTGGGCCTACATCCTAGGCCTATGCAGACTTATTTTTTAGGCACTATCAAAGTTAATTGTTTTTTGGTTGAATAAATAATAATATATTATATTTTACTTTTTCAATAGGTTAAAAATTATATGTTGTTATCAATTAAACTTTTAGCTGAATAAAAAAAATCACATATTATTGTGTTCACCTGAAAAGAAAAAATAAAAGGCTAATCTTACTGTTTACATTTGCTTTTTGCTGCACCTTGAGCAAATATATTTGAAAAATGTTCGGAAAACAATTATAAACAATTTTTTTTTTTTTTTGAGAAATTGTAAATAATAGTTTGTAAAAGCAAAAACAATAATTGAAGGCCGTTTGTTGACATCGATTTTGGTTATGATATGTTTCTACCTCAAATGCGAGACTCGTTTTTGTATTTTTTAAAAACTATTTTTGAAAACGATTTAGAGTCGCCATTTTTTTTTTTAAAAGGAAAATAAAAATAAGAAAAAAAACCCTAACTATGTGTAGACCTCCAAAATTTGGAGGCTTATGAGGTTTCATCTTTTATGGGAGGTAATTTTATATTGGAAATTGATAAAGGAGAGATACCTCCTTTCTTTATAAAAGGGGGAGTCTCTCCCTTGATTTGGAGGAGGAAAAAAAAGGAAACTATGGGGCTCCCCTATCAAAGAGTGGAAGACCCTAATGACTCTTAATTAAATATTTTTTTGAGGAATAAATTAGGGCATGAACCTATATAATTTAAGCTCTATTAGTCCCTTAAGTTTGTTTTTTTAAGGAGACTATGGACCTTCCCCCACATTGACTGGGAGGTCATAAATGGTCTCAAAGTTTAAATGTTTTTTTTTAAAGATGGCTTTGGGGCAATCTTGGGAGATGATCCCGACTTTGAAGACAATTTCAACTTGAGAAGCTGATCATCAGGAGGTCCGTCTACTAGGTAAGTTTTCTTATTTTTTTATTTATAAATTCTTCCTTTATGTAGTTATTTTTAATTAATTGTCTTGTATATATATTTAATTTATTGTTATATTTATATTTAATAAAATCCCAAATTTTCAAAAATTCAAGTTCTAAATTTTCTATTTCTTAATTTTAAGTATCCACTCTCAAATTGAAATCTAAATTTCAAATTGAAATCTAAATTTCTCATTTTCAAAATTCAAATTTTCAATTTTAAAACTAAGTCCGCTCAAAATCTCAAATTTCAAAATTTCAAGGTTCTAATTTTAAAATTGCAAATTCCTAATTTCAAAATTCAAGTGCCATAATTTTAAAATTTAAGTCACTAAATTTCTAATTTCAATATTTCAAGTTTATAATTTCTAAAATCAAGTGTCATAATTTCAAAATTCAAGTCCTCTTCAATTTTAATTTAAAATTTTCAAGTTTCCAACTTCCAAATTACCACTCTCACTTCAAAATTCATTTGCTATATCAAATTAAAGTCTCAATTTCAAATTTCAAATTTTCAAGTTTCCAATTTAAAATTCAAGTCACCCATCAACTTAAATTTCACAAATCTCAAATTTCAAAATAAAAAATTCTCAATTTCAAAATTCAAGTGCATTAATTTCAAAATTCAAAGTACCTTAATTTCCAATTTCAAATTTTAAAATTTCCAATTTCAAAATTCAAGTTTTTCAATTTCCAATTTCAAATTTTTAAATTCAAAATTACAAATTTCTAAGTCTCAAATTTATAAAACTCAATTCCTTAATTTCAAAATCTAATTTCCAAAATCTCAATCCAAAATTCCCAAACTTAAATTTTATTTCAAAATTCTCAATTTTCAAACTTCCAATTTCAAAATTTCGATTTAGGCAGTTTTCAAACATTCTAAACACATGATTAATTCTACAATTTCTATAAAATAGAATCTTAAAGAGTTAATTTTTTTAACATATAAATGGGCTCGAGTAGTACTGACATTTCATGTATCATTTTAATGAATAATTTGACATATAATTTATAACCAAATTTTAATTGAATGTGAATAGTTTGTATTTTGTTATTGCACTAACATTGTTTCCTAATTGGTAGCACTTCAACATCTTTGTCCGAATGCATTTTCTCATCTGACTTTGCTTGATTATTTATTTATATATGTCTTGCATGTTTTTGTATTGTTATTGCTTATCTTCGGTATACATTAATTGATTAGTCAAAAATCATATTTTCCTTAGTTTGTTTAGTAGAAACTCGATTTTAGGGGCTTAGAGGGGTGTTACGCTTCCATCGTACCTTTTCGATAAGTAACCCGACCTTCAGACCTAGACTCCTTTTTCTTAGACTTGCCTTTTGTAACACCCCTTTCCGGGATGCTCGTTTAATTCTTTTTATTCACTTTTTATTCATTTATTTGTTTTTTTTTTAAATGTCGCAGCAGATCGACCCTAACCGAATGGTGGATCCGAACCGGAACTTGGTTTACTCCGACTGTTTTCATTTATCTTATCAAAAGATTTAATTTATGTCATTTCATTTTAAAGTTTTCAATTACGCAGAAGCTGTTTCAAATGGTAGGCCCATAAACATTTACTTTTATACAATACGTTTACAAAGTGGCATGTCATGCCTTTACAAAATGATATACAAAGCACTATTTCAGAGATTAACTCATTTATTCACAAAATATCACATCTTCAAAAGAAATGATATGCATATATTGAATTATACACTTATACGCCTAACTTTTCTATGACTCTGCTCTTCTTGATCTTGCCTTCTTTCCTGTTTACTCGAAACCTGCATATAGATAAAAACTACACGCTAAGCATTTTCATGTTTAGTGGTTCTATATAGTTCTATTGCAATTTTCAGTTTAACACGACATGCATTTATCATAAAATCATGCCTTTTATATCAAACTACACTCATGCTTATTTATTTTCACATGCTTTCACTTTACAAATCATTGATCATATCAAAATGTGCATTTCACATGCAACCAATTTATTTAACTCAAATCATGAGATTCAGACATACACTCCCAAAGATGTATTTAGTTTACAAATCCCATTTACACTTATCAAAGTTTGTTATTTCACTTTGTCTATACAATTCACATTTATGACGGATTTCGTTCGGTGAATCCCGTCCTTTTTGTCATTCGCTAATGTGCTTACACATTTAACAATTTCGGTCTTCCATCATGATAGATGCCGATTGGTGCACCCCGCCATGTGGTCATTTAAAAATGTCATACGCCATCATGAAGGATGTCGATTGGTGCATCCCTTGAGTGGGACACCTTTAACAATGCCATACTCCATCATGACGGATCTTGGGTGGTGCATCCGGAGCATGTGGACATTACTCACAATTTGGTTTGCCTTCATGACGGATGTCGATTGGTGCATCCCGCCATGTCGGTCATTCGGCATATCGATTCAATTCATCAAGATGTCAGGAATTAATCAATTTGTTTACAATTCAATTAATCACTCACATGCAATTAATTGTCAGACATTTCAAATATCACATTTTCAAATCCATATGCCTTTTCATAATCTCATTTCAAAGATATTCTCATTCCATATACTCATTTCAGGTTTTACCAAACACTTGAAATATGAATATAATTACGGTGAACAAAGAACTAACAATATTTGAATCGGAATAGAGGTCCGAAGAACTAACCGAAGCTGTCGGCTCTCGTTTCTCTTTCTTCAATCTCGGTCCTAGGTTAGGTGATCTTTACCAACCCCTAGTCAAACATAAATACACCACTTTTATTGGGTAAACAATTATCACACTTAACAAATCTCGCTTTGCCGAGGTGGCGAGGTACGATGCGTTTTTCACTTAGTTTCATTCTTATTTCAACCCCTATTAGTCATTTATTAGGGTTCCTATACTATCGGTGTACGAAAACTAGACTTTCGTAACAACAATCCAAAAATGTCTCGCTGTGAACAGTAGCTACGCCGTGGCGTAGCACTATTACGCCTCTGTGTACCCGAGGGGTGCCATTTTGGCACCTCGGCCTCGCCACGATGAGGGTGTCCCACACCTTGGCGTAGGTCTAAGCAGCGGCGTGGGTTCCTTATGCTACGACATAGGAGCCCCGATAATGCCTGATTTTCCAGTTTTTTTGCACTTTTACGATTCTCCAAAAATCCTTAAAATCCCAAAACAAAACATGAGAATCACTCCCAATAATATCTTAATATCATCCTAAACCAACCACAAGCAAAACCCATGGATGGATTAGGGTTTTTCTAACCCAAACATCAAATATAACTTTCTAGGGTTTAGGTTCATACATTGAGTCCCTTTGAATCTTCTTCACCCAAGATGCTTGATCACTTAGAAGCAAGAAATGAGAAGAAATCACGCAGTAATCTTGATGTTTCACCTTACGTAGCTTTTCTCCTTTTCTCCTCAATCTCTCACCAGGTCGTTTTTCTTTCGAATGACGTCCCAAGGCGAATGTGGTCTAATATCACTTATAATGATAAGGCCATGTTTGGCTTCCAAAAATGTATTTTTGGATTTAAGTTGCCTCAATTTACCTTATAGCACATATATCATTTCTATTTGCACTTAAACACATAAACATTTTCTCAAATGACATTTAGATTTATCATTTTACATTTCCATTTTGCCCTTTTTCACTTAGGTTATTTAGGTTTAATCATTTTAATCACTTTAGCATATAACATTTAATCATATGCTCACATATTCATTCATTTCACAATTTATAGTTTTTCTGGAAAAACAGTTTGGCTCAATTCATACCCAGTATATATAATAAAATTATTATAAAAATTCTAGAGTATTTTTTGGGCGTTACACATTTTCTTATATGGAGTCACATTTAGGGTTTTTCTTTCTTATTTTGTTTTCTCTTTTAAAATAAAACGAATAGAGTGGCGCTAAAGTATTTCTAAATAGTTTTTCAAAAATAAAAAAACAAGTCTCGCATTTTAATTAGAGAAGCCACGCATAATAACAAAAAAATGGGGTCCACATTGTGTGTAAGACTCGAAAAATTCCAATTTCACGGAAAGAGTAAAATCGTAATTTCGATAAAAAAAAATTAAGAAATTATCTGCAGATGCGGATGACAAACCCAGTTTTACCGTTGGAATCGTCTCGCGAAATCTAATACCACGCGTCGGGTACAGAATTTAGAGACGATTAGAATTCACACGTTTTGAGCCTCAGTATCGGGTGCTAGGAAAACAAATCTGATGTGACAAAAGTCACATATAACATGTACTCATGTTACATAAGATTGCATGGGTAGAGGCGGTGATGGTAGTAGAGATAGTGCCAAGTGTCGAAAATCCAAAGCTTGGGGACAAAATGGTCATTTTGGAAAATGATTAAATGATAAAAAGCCAAAATAGCGAATAGTGCTTGTCTTCTCCAATTAGAAAAGGGAAAAACGTGAAGGGCAAAGGGAGGGGGATGCAGGGAGGTCCAGATTTTAAATTATAGAGAGAGAGAGAGAGAGTCACTTCTCTCACAGATTTTGGAGATCCGTCGTCGAATTCATCGGAATGAAGGAAAATTTGCTCACACACATCGAGACCCTCTGCGTGAGCCTTAGGTTTCTAGGATTTTCGACAAACTCAGTGATGCGAGGGGTTATCCTACTTGGGTTTACACTTTGTTTAAGTGCTATATAATGTTTCGGTTGGTATAGGGCCTTGGCAATTTGTTTGATCGGATCCCTGAAAACTTAGGACCGAATTGTGGCCCAGGAGCCATGGAGCAGCCCGTAACAGTTTTATGGGCTGTTTGGAGTTCATTAATTATGGAAATTTGTGAGACAAATCTTGTGTTAGTTTGTATAATCTGCTGGGAAATAGCCGTGAAATTCGGGTTCAGAAAGTGAGCCGATGATTAGTGAATTGACTAAACGATAACAGGGTTTCCTTTGTTCATATAAATAGTGTTCACAAAATATTTTTGTGAAATAATGTGCTTTGTTGAGTAATTCAAATCGAATTGCTCGTGGTTGTTAATTAGCTACGTGAGCTAATTTTGGTGTAATAGTCATGAAATTGCATAACATGTTTGTGTGATTTAAATTATGTGAATATATTCATGATTATATATTTATGTGTTATAGAATTGAATTGGGGTGAGCATCATGCACATTCCATATGCCTTTGGGGCACCCCTAAGAACAATAGGAGTGAAAGCATGAGGTGATTATTGAGAGAATGGTTTCGGAGGGTTGACTAAAAATAATAATAATTATCGGAGGATAGTCCATATAAAATATCAATGAGTCAGGCTGGGTGATATATACATCGGAGGAGTAGTCCACTAAATATAACATCGAGTCGGTCCACCACTTATATCGGAGGGTTGTCCACAAATAATAACAAACATCTTTGTTGAAAGCCAAAGGTTTCTCATCGTGAAGCAGGCAGAGTATGAGAGAATTCTGTGAGGACTCGGGATATGAGTTGATCATGTAGACATTCAAGTAGGATCACGCATTTACTTGAATGCATGTTTTTCATTGGAGCATTGCATATGCACTTAGGTGGAGAGTAGCCCAATTAGGGTGATTCCACTACTGAGCATTAGCTCACCCTGTCGAGGGATATTATTTTCAGGTACAGGGAGTGAAGGAGGAGACGGCTCATCATAGAGGCCGCTTTGGAAAACCCGAGGTTGTGGCTTTGGTTTATTATGTATACATGTATTAGAATTCTGAGGAATTTTGATATATGTTTGTATAAGAGTGAATTATCGACTCTTGAACCATGAGATATGTATTTAGTTTGGGATATATTGGTTGAGTGATGATGCGGGGCCCAGTGGCCATTATTTACTCTCATTTAGACCCTATGTGGTGGATTGGATGTGTTAAGGACAGGTTATGTATTAAGAGGTAGGCTCCTCGTACCAAAGGAGACTCTGTAGATTTTTGTGAGAGATGTCGGGATGACATTGGCAGAAATGTTCAGCGAGTTGACAGGTGGTCAGACCCAGCCTGATTTTAAGGCGTCACATTGTGACATAATATGGAAAAATAAGTCGAGAAAAATTAGTCTAGATCCCGGTCAGGTTACTTAGTAATGCGGTGACAAGCAATAACAACTCCTCTAAGCCTCTAAAGTTTGGGTCTCTAATAATCAAGTTAAAGAAAATATGACAATTGACTAATCAATCTAAGGATACCAATAAATCAAGCAGATAGTACATAAAGGAGCAAAGTCGAAGAAATTATACTTGGTGAATCGAGTATTATCGATAGAAAATCATGCTAGTTAAATGAGCAATATAAAATATTCACAATTAAATTAAAGATAGATTGTAAATCAAATGCTAAATTATTTATTAAAATGACATATAGATATTAGAAACTCCAAAGAAGCCAATTTATTTTTTACACAAATTAACTTCACAAGACTTCGTTATTATTGGAGTTATAGGGTAAAACATCACATTGAAAGATTTTAAACTATTTTGAAAATATAATTTTTTGAAAATTGAGTTCTAATTTCAAGGATTTGGAAAAGGTGAATCCTTTAACTTGAATTTTTAAATTGGAAATTTGGGTTTTGTAAGTGAAATTTGAAATTAGGTATTTAGATTTTGTGGATTTAAAACTTTACAATCTCAAAATTTTGAATTTTGAATTTGAATTTGGAAATTTAATTGATTTAAAGGAATTAATAATTTGTAACTAAATTTTGAAGAAAATGACTTAAATTCTGAAAAATTGAGATTTAAATTTTAAAAATTAAGGTTTGAAATTTGAAAATTAGAAATTGAAAATTTTGAAAGAAAAATGATTTTTAAAAGAAATTGATAATTTGAAAAAAAAAATTAGGAAAATGAAAATATGAGATTTTGTGAAATTGAGATTCAAATAATTAAATTGGAAAGAGGAAGATAAATATAAATTTAAACTTGCAAAGTAGTTTCTAAATTTGAAATTTTATTTTTAAAGATATGAAAATTGATAATATAATTAAAATAAATGCAGTATATCACAATTTAGAATGCATGAATATTTGCCTATTATGAGATTGAGAATTCCCTACCCAAATTACTTTTAAATCAAAATAAAATGCAAATAAACAAATGAAAAAATTAGAGCCCAAATTTGGGGTCTACACAGTTAATCTTCGTTTAAAAGTAATTTTGGATTTAAATATTAAAAAAAGTTATTTTCAAATCTATTTTCCATAGGTAAATGAAACTTTATAAAGTATGATTGAAATTGATTCAGTAATAAAGGTTAATTGTAGCATTTCAAAATTCAAATAAAAACTAATAAAGTTGTATAAATTTCTAATATATAATTAGACTTTCAAAAATATAGGAATTGTTCAAAAAAGAACAGCAAAGTTTACAAGACACTCTTCACCAATAAGATACATATAAGTAGATTAAGCATCCTTTTAAAACTATGTTGAGGATATTATATAATTAATATAATGTGAAAGTCTCTTTAAACCGGATAAGATCCTAAATGCTCCCCATTTTTACCCATATATATCATTTTACAAGCTAAACTTTTTGATGTAAAATATCTGATCATTTCACTTTCGTAACTCAATCATACCCTTGCCAGCAATTAATTATAATGACGGAGTTCAAAACACATGATAAATAGTTGGCGTATAACAGAACCCCGTTTATCCCTCTTTTAAGAACATTTCCTCAATTTTACCTAATCTGGATGAAATTTAATTTTAAATACAACTTCAGTATGAATCTACACTTTAAATACTTGATTTAACTGCAAAATATGAAATTATAGCTTGAAAGTGGATTCCAATCACAAAATATGATATGTGATCCAAAAATAAATAAAAACAGACCATTTGTTGAGAAACATAAAATAAAAAAATAAAAAATAAAAATAAATAAAAAAGTTTATGGTCAAAATACACTTTTTCTCCTTTTAACCATTGATGTAATTTACACTTAAAAATAAACACAATATATCCCTCAAATTTACCAGAATTTGTGATACCCTGGGACGAACATTTACAAGTTTCGATATCATTTTATTTTTATTTTTTTAAAATAAAAATAAAAAATTAAGAAAGCTACGTGATTTTTCTTTTTAACAAGTTTGAAAGGCAAAGTGTTGATTTTAAATCTACCTATAAATACTTCAAGCCACAATTTGAAAGGATATATAAAATGCAGCTCAGCTGACAATTATTTTAGCCCAAAATTCACTTTCTGTTTGGTGTTAACAGAATCAGATTACAAAATATCAATCAACTCCACCCTTGTTCTTATATTTCATACTTTTTCTAAGCAACCAACATGATTGTGAAAGTGTAAGAAAGGGCACCAAAGCGCAAAGGCTTCACGGAACCTAAGGCACAAAATAGCATTTAAAGCAGTAGGCTTTTTATGTAAGTAGCACCTATGTTATCTTCAATTTTATATTTGTGCTCTCAAGGGAATTTGTACCTTGTAGTAGATAATTCGTATTTATATATAATTAGATAAATTGTTGTTTATATACAAATAGATAACTTTTTATTAATTTATTTGTAAATAGATAATTTATTATTATGTATTTAAAAGTAGATAATTTATTTTTACTTATTTAAAAATAAAGAATTTATTATTATTTATTTATGAATAAAGAATTTATTATTATTTATTTATAAATAAATAACTAACTAGATAAATAAGTAAAATTTCTCATTCAAATTATCTTAAGTGGATAATATAAAAATAGATTAAGCAAATAAATATATAAAAATATATTTTAATTAATTATTTATGAATTACAAATATAAAGAGGAAAGTGGCTCCACCACAAAGAGATCGTGGCTAGGGCTGGCAACGAGCCAAGCTACTCGGGCTCGGCTCGGGCTCGGCTTCGAAAAGCTTCGGCTGAGGTTATTTCGTGAGCTAAGCGAGCGAGCTTAACACTAATTTGGAAACGATAAATCTCGGGCTCGGCTCGGGCTCGGATCGAAAAAGCCGGGCTCGGATCGAGCAAAGCTCGGCGGGCCCGCCGAGACCCATCGCGTCGTGGAGCAGGGCTTTCGCCTGCGATCTCGACCGGCGATGTCGGTCTTCAGGTGCGATCCGACTCGGGCGCCGGAGTGAAATTCACAGGTCATGTGTCCCGGATATCGATGTAATGGATCCTCAAGTTCTAGATCCAGTCGACATGGATGGCAAATGCGGGAATCCTCACGAAGCCGTTAAGGGCGGCGAAGAAGGCGGCGGAGCTCGAGAAGCGAATCACGGCCGTTGGCTAGGGGCTGCCTGAATCTCGGAGATCAGCTCGGTAGTGGAAATGGTACCCACGATAGAGCGAAGGTGTCGGCGACGGTATGTTCCAGTGTGGATAGCCCGAAGAAGGTTCCGGCAACGAGGATGTCGGGGAAGGACATGGATGTTGGGTATGACCCACTGGTACGATCGGTCGATCCTGGTGTACAAAAATCCGATTACAAATATGAGGGTATTGGGGCTCTGTGGAACTAAGTGGTGGCCATGAGCTTAGACAAGGTTTGCCAGATCTTGGGTAGCATTGAGGGCAAATGCACGGACCCACTGATCTGATCAATTCGGCCTGATAAACAAGGATCCAATCTCAAATCTGGGGGTATTGGGGCTCCTTCGGATCTTTTGAGATGCTGGACTTAGCTTGGTAGCATTTAGGCGTGGGTATGGGTAAAGGCATCCAAGGGTGATCGTGGGGGTGGGGTTTCATAAGGAAACAAGGAGGCGGCATGCGGATGCAGGCAGACGATTATAACGCCCGGGAGTGACACCATCGGTACTAGAGTATGAAAATTTGGGCGATCGAGTTCGACATAGTGGAGTGGTCTGGATCTCGGTCAAACCGATGGGTAGTATAGATGCTTAGAAATTAATCATGTAAACTTAGTGATCGGGAGGGGTGGTGGCCAACTTAACCATGTGCAACAGTATATTGCCAAATAGTTTATGTTGTTACTAATGAGTTTGCTTGGAAGATCTTGTTGATAAATTATTTCTTTATTTAGATAATTGATTAAAACCAATCATGTTTCTTATTCAATGATTTCAGGTATCTTATTTCTTCCTCTTGCAAATTCTACCTTGTTTTAATTCTATTTCATAATTTTTAGTTGCAAGTTGTTTATTGGTGGAATTCTGCGTAATCGGAAAGGAAACAAATGTTGAAGGAATTGGCTTTAACGACTTTATCGGTGCTAAATCAACTAAGGTAAAACCCGATCCCATAGAAAATTATTTCCTTAATTGATGTATTTGTTATCAGATTGATTACAAAAAGTTAAAAAGTATATGGACTGAGCTTGAGGATTTATTACAATACAAACTTGCATAGGCTCGGGATTGGGCTTGAGCTCGAGGTTAAGCTCGAGTTCGTTCATATGGAAAACGAGCCTAATGAGCTCAAGCCAAGCTTTTTAAAAAAATCAAGCAACTTGAGCGATTTTAAGCTTTCTACGTTCAAAGCTTTCGGCTCGAACTCGTCTCACTCGTAAATTAACGCAAGCCTAGCTCGAAATGTTCAAAGCTCGGCTCGGCTCGGCTCGTTACCAGCCCTGATCGTGGCTCCAGTACAGGTATGAACACGATCCTCGTCTTCTCCCCTTCTTCCTCTTCTCCTTCGCGATCACTTTCCTTCCCGAATTAGCCACTATTTTTTCTTCTTCTTCTTCTACGCAAATACTTCGTACAATTTTTTTCTCTTTTTCTTCCTTAGATCCACTTTCGGCCCTTAATATATAGACTATGGTTTTTTACGTTCTTGTTATATCGATTCGGCCTCCTTCCGGCCCTAATTAGGGCATTTTATGGATTTTATTTCAGCCAAAAATTAACATTTTTACGATAGAAAAAATTTGATGAGGCTGAGATTGTCTTAGATGAAGAAGATGAAGAAGAAAGAGAAGAAGAAAGGGAAGAAGAAGCGAGGGAAGTAGAAGCGCGCGCCTTTTTGGGCCTCGATCTTGGCGGAGCGCGCGCCTTACTGGCTTGTGCCTCTTTTAAGGCGCTGCGCTGACTCACGGCGGTAGAAATTCGAGTCGCGTCGCCTTAACGCTGACCAAACATATCATTAAACAATTTTCTTTGTCCTGCACTTAATATTTCTCTTAGCATCTAGCATAAATACAATAAATGTAAGGACCACACACAATTTTTCCAATTTTGGAAAAGAAAAAAATGACATCGATGAGAGAAGATTTTGAAAGCATGTACAATGTACAAACAAAAATGAATAGTTAAGAGAATGAGCGTGTAGGTGATATGATTGGGATATCTCGTAAGCAACAATGATCCTCGAGTTCGACACAGAAAATGTTCCATGACTACAACACAACCTTGATAACAAAATTCGGAAACTAAAAATGGATTTGCATTCGATTATTAGAAGGCCAGGACATTACCTTGTGTTGGGGACACAATACAACATTTATGGAGAGGAAAGTATCTTGCTTCAATGGAATGAGTTCCGGCCGTTTCAATCCTTGGATTTTTTCTCTCTTCTTTTTCCTGAGTATCTTTGGCTACGGATGAAATCACATGGTCATTATAAGTGTAATGATTTAAATTTAAAATCTTAGGTTAATTTTCAGAAAAGGCTTTCTAGAAGGATCATATGTTGTGACCCAGCCAGGGTATGAGTACTAAACAATTGCTTAACTGTTCTTCTGCAATATCTGCAATGCATATGAAACATCCTCGCTAGCAATACCAATGCATTGTCCATTATGTCTAATACATGTGGTAGAGTGCTTAACGTTTCAAAAAGGCAATGCATAAGGAAGGAAGGGGGGTTCGAGTCCTAATGGGAACTGTGAAGCCCCGGAAAATTTGAATTTTCTGAAAAAGGGTAAAATGGTAATTTTGGTCAAAATCCGAAATTTTTCTTTATCTTGAATTTGGGTCATTTAAAAGCCTAACCTCAAGTTCTACAACCGGCTACAATTGTCATGAAGGACACTAGTCGAATTCCCTCAACACTACAACAAAAAATTAGCCCAATTTAGACATCATATAGGGTCAAACGGGGCACTATTCCTAAATCAGAAATTTTTCCAGCTTGGCCCTTAGGGCATAAAAATACTTGAAACAACCCTTAGAGTGGAAAATAAACCAAAGTAGAAAGAATCCCTACCTCTTAGAGCGTAGAAGAAACTTTAGGAAGTCTCGTAGACACTTCTTAAATTCGAAACCTTTGATTTCCCGAACTTCTTGCTTGAATCATAGACGAAATTCCGTGTTTTCGGTACCCATGTGTAGCCCTCGTTGAGTAGATGAACTTTCATTCTTGGCTACAATTCGTGTGAGAACCGTAGATCGAAGAGAGAAGCTTGATTTTCTTTCTTTTCTCTCCCTGTCTCTACGATTTTTTTTTCCCAGGAAAAAATCTGCTCATTTTCCTTCTCCAATATGATTTTCTACCTTTAACTTAAGTCTTAAAGACTTGGCCCACATTACGCCACATGTCCGTAACTGGTCAAGGTTCGTTTCTGCCCCGAAACAATTTATTTTGTCTTAGTTCAAGTTTAATTTATTTTAAATGAACTTTACTTAATTCATTTTCCACTTTCGAGATTTTTTTCTCAAAAATCCCATTTTTTGGGGTCCATCAGGCACATGACGTCCCGAAAATCCGCCTGTCTCGGAATTTAACAAAATTCGTCTGGGTAACTAGATTTCGTGAGACAAATCCAATGATAAGGTCCATTTCATCATCTGAGATTTAGAAAAATTACAGTTTTGTAACTTGTACATTTGCAGTAATTTACCATTTTGCCATGTTTTGGAAAATTCAAATTTTCCCTGATTTTACATTATTAGTTGATGGGTTTCCTCTTACTTGTCAGACTTCACAATAGTGGCCTGAGTTATGCTAGTCTTTGTTAGGACACAAACTTGAAGAGGATGACATTGATGGATCACACCATAATGTGTCATGGTTAGCGATGAAATTTCCAACTTTACCACTTGATGTTGATGATGTTGTGATTCAACATTATACTAGAGCATATATATTACAACTTATTAGAGGATGCTTATTGGCAGACAAGTCTAGTTGTTTTATTCATCTCATGTTCTTCCATTGTTATCAGATTTTCGAGCTGCTAGTAAATATAGTCGGGGTCATGTCTGCTTAGCTTAGCTTTATAAGGAGATGTGTCGAGTATCCCATGTTCATGCACATGATATAGTTGGCCTACTTATATTATTGCAATTATGGGCATGAAGGGTATAAATCTCACCTCATAGAGAAGTTAAGTATTACCACATGGTATCATTGGTAATAATGGCATTTCATTCACACCACCTCCATTGGGTACAGAATATATACATAATTTTATATTTTATTATGGAAAAGTCATTAAAAGCTTAACTTCTATTTTATCTTACTTAGTATGTCATTACATTTTCTTAGACGGAGAAACGCTTTTTCTACCATAGAGGTATCCACACATGTCCTTGGCCAATATAGATTTGCCTTTGATGTATAGAGACCAAGTCACTTATATGTTAGCCATACACACTTGATATCATATCTACATTGTAAGACTATTGAATTATTGTTGATGACATTTGGCGTACAATGTCGCCACTTATTTGTTTCCATATTGTTGAGTGGCATTTTCTAGATCACGTTTTACGTTAATTTGGTATGAAGCAGCATATACCAGAGTCATGTGATATTAACATTAAATTACATAGCATTGACTTGTGAAGTCGACATGATCTTGATTGGAGCGATGTGCATAAAAGAGTATATAGAAAGTGGAGCGTCACTCATGATCATGTAGTTAGCAGTGAGTTATTATTTGAAGATATTTCATACTACGACCCTTATATGTAGTGGTATCGTTTAATGACACATCAATATCTCACAAAGCAAAGATCCTTCTATGATCTTATGGTAATTTATCACACTTTTAATTTATTTTTGTAATTTTCTTTCAATTATAACTAACATCTTCTACTTTGGATATATAGGCTAACAACTTGGAACAAATATATGAATTATCAAGACCTAATACTCCAAAAACAACAAGGAAGATATACATTCATTGAAACTACCGATTACACTTATACCGTCATATTTCATAGCACGATTTTTGTGCTAGAATGGCGCTGGTCATAGCCATGGCTGCCTTAGTGCGAGTCATCCTATCTGCGAGGGTGGCATAGAAGGCTGCAAATGAAGTCGCAGTGGCGGAGAATGTGCGGGGCTTGCCTCCAGTAGTCAAAGTCCACGATGGATAAGGTAATGTCTTCTTGAGGTGGCGTGGTGCTTAGCCCGGCTATGTGAATGAAGCGAGTGGGCATGGTAGGGAGCTCTGAAGGGATAGAAGACAGCTGGTAGAAGTCTTTGGAGGCTGGAGCTCTTTGGAGTAGTGGTCGATTAATTTGAAAGGGCGATGGGTGGAATGATGGGTGGGCTGGAAATCTCGGTGACTATCGTGAGCTCATCCTCGTGCGGTCCGGAGAGGAGATGAAGAGCATGAGGCTGGCCCGCCATCGATTGGTGATGGGAATTGGCCTCATAAGCGCGACGACGCTCAATCGGGGCTCATTGGGAACCCAGATGTGCTCCTTTTGGCATAAGAGTCGTGGAAATAGGAGAGGTAAGGACTCAGCACGGGGCAAACTCCGGCGGTGGACCCTGTCCTGAAAGTGGAACACAAGGTTATTCATAATCATCTGGGGTGAACCCGGAAGCCCTCCCGAAATGCGATATAAAGCGTCGAAATGGCTCCTCTCCCCTGCGAGCGATACTGCGGGGCCAGCCAGATTAGACCTCGAAATGTGAATTACATCAAAGCATCTGGCTGCGGGAGGTGCCACCTGAATAAAATAGTCCCACCAATGGCGTTCTGGAGGCCAGAACCATCTCCCACGATCGAGGGTGGGGCCACGATCTATAGTCATTTAGTTGAGGACCATTGGCGGATGGAGGCATACGTGATGTCGGGCTGAAGTATCCTGGCCAGACCATCGATGGAAAATGCGAAGCGATCGGGTTGGCCTCACGCAAACGTCATCGTGTGATAAAACTTCGATGACTACAGGGATAATAGTATCCAGTCCCAACACCGTGAGACGGCTCGGATGGTATCTCTGCACGAGGAGCATGGAGTCTCGGAGCTCCGGGTTCTTGGCAAATGCTGGGAGATCGTAGTAAACCTCCTCGTGGAAATCTCTCCTGCGGCAGTCAACATTCCCCGGGATTGGGCTGCAAGGGAAGAAGGGCCGCCTGATAATAGATGCAGGGGATAGGTCCGAGGCTCGAAAATGCCCTTATAAGGCAGTGAGGGTGGCACTCGAGGTCTCGAAGTGGATGACTCCTCGAGGCTCGAGGTCCGGGCCCTCTTGGGCGGTGGGGCCCTCGGGGCCTAGGATCTGCGGCCGACGGGCGGGTGGGGCCCGGCCCCCGGGTATGATATCTCCCATGGGCGGGACGCGCGGGGGAGAGACCCTCGGCATCAGCCGGCCGGTGCCGCGGGCGGCCAATTTGCGGGGCGGGGGCGGTGGCGGTGAGGCGCGAGGCGCGTAAGTCGGCAAGCCCGGTAGTACATCACAGGGTGGAGGAGTCTTGGGACGGGAGTGGAGTTCAGGCGGACCGTGGTGGTAGGAATGAGTGCGAGTCTTCGCCATTGTCGGGCTTGAAGGAGAGAGGTTGAGAGGAGGGTTTCGAAACTAGGAGGGTGAAAGGTGAAATGAAAATGAAGGGGAAAAGGGGTTTTATATAGGGATTGTGGGGTAGGTGGGAAGACATGGATAATTAATGTCATTAGTGGCCATTAATTGGATGGTTAAAAAAATTAAAGAAATTTATTGCAGGAGCGTGAAACGAAGAGTTGCAGGAAAAAACAGGGTGATGATGAACGATTAATGCGGGCTGCAGATTTTAACCTTTGCGAAATTTTGCGGAGTTGCCCAATTTTAAGTAGGTTCACGAAAATTTTCGCAACACAGGGAAATTCTCTCGGGCAAAATTTGGCTCCAAACCTTTAGATTTTACTAACGACAACACAAGACGAAGTATGAGAAGATAAGCTTGAAAATGAGGAAATTAACAAAATTTGAAATTTTAAGGATATTAATGAAAATCCTAATTTAAAACTTGAAATAATGTAAAGCAAAAATCCCATCAGTGCAGAATTGGTTTCTAAGTTCTCGGGAACCACTGCAGTTAACACACCCTAAGAAATTTCATGGAGGGTATAGGAGAAGAAGCTCCTCCTTGCTTGTAGTGTGGTTTGCTGCAGTTGAGTTCAGCTTCTGCTCCTTTGTGTTAAACATCTGTTCTGCGCGGAGGTAGTCTTTGGTGGGATGACGGATCACGAAGGAGTGATTGATACGATTGATCCTTCCATTGCGCTGGTTCCCTGTTAGTGCTTCACTGCGGTTTTTGAGCCTTTGTGCTCTACGTACATGTCGCTCAAGCGAGACTTCTCGATTTACGCTCACAATCCTCTCTTGGCTTATCCTTATTGCTCGAGTGAAAAATATTGAGCTCGATGTCATTTGCGAGGTGAGGCTGCGTGACCCCATTCAGGCGGAGTTGATTATGGCATTAGATGTGGCGAAAATGGCCTCCCGAGTATGATGGGCACTTGGTTGGTGCTCTGCCGTGCTTCTGTATGTCGAACCACGGAATCCACGGGATAGTAGAGATTTGTCTACCTTCACTAAGACGTGAAATATCCTTTGGTATTTTCAACGTCGATCAGCTAAGGATAGGGTGATGTTGGTAGACTTGACTCCCCCGAACCTAGCGTTTATACATTGAGTATGGCGTGGGTTGACAGCTCCCAGGATCCGGTGCCTTGTCTATGCGGGTCCCTCCAATGTTGAGGCGCGAGATGGTGGGGGATCACGGATCTTTGTATTCCTTTGGGTTTTGCCTTTGGATGATAGGCTGACTTGTTCGGTTAGGAAGGCCTTGCTGTTAATGCTTGACCCCTTTTGACGTACCTGAGTCCTTTAGAAATTTGCATAGGTAGGGACTTGCTTGATCATGTAAAGTAGGGAATGTTGACCGCCCACGCCTCAGCACTTCCAAGATGCCTTCTTGCTTAGAGGCCTTCTTTTTGCCTCTTAATTGCTCGGGAAATGGAGGAGGCATCTTTTCTTCATGAATCTCTTTAATGAATACATGTTGCGACTCTACTTCCTCTTTTTCTCTTGTCTTTCCCGTTGGTTGGGCCACGAGATTGCTCAATTTGCCATCCTCAAGGTGATAATAATGGCACGGACTTCGTCCATTTTGGTGCGGGCTCAGCCGACATAGCTTAGTTCATGCGCTCCCAAGTTGGGCGATTAATGCGGGAAGGAATCTCCTTTCTCACGCACTTGTTGCGATTGGTCATTGCGATGGATGTTTGCGGGGTATCAATTTATTTTGATTTAGAGACTTTTGTGGAGCCCATCAATTCTGTCCTGGAGCTTTCTACATTTTCTATTCTTTGATTATTTGAGCATTAATAGTTTTCTGCTCCTCTACAAAATTCCCACCACCTTGCTCAAATTCATGATAGCTTGCTTAACAGGTGATGAGGTTGGTGGCTACTGCTGCTGAGAGGTGGACCCATACTGTTGCTGCTGATGTGCCCCTAGGGGAACATATACTGGAGGTTTAGGTTTCTAGGCAAGGTTGGGGGGGTTCTTCCAGTTGGGATTATAGGTGTTGCCATACTGGGCATCGGTTGGTGGCCTATTTTAGCCTGACATTTGCATTTCAACCATCGATCCCTTGCGAGGAGAGGGTGGTGATGTTCTCTCCTTGATGGTTGGTAGATTGACAATTGAAACATGGTTGGCGGGCATAGATGCCTCGGAGATCATATGCATTACCTCTGTTAATT
Organism: Tetrastigma voinierianum; assembly: GCA_016808115.1. Classification (NCBI taxonomy): domain Eukaryota; kingdom Viridiplantae; phylum Streptophyta; class Magnoliopsida; order Vitales; family Vitaceae; genus Tetrastigma; species Tetrastigma voinierianum. The sequence continues at coordinate 47,285 of JAEQBH010005879.1, read as the reverse complement.
TCTCTGTTCAAAGTTCTTCCATCCCATACAGTCGGGGTGGACAACTTAGCCTTTAGTTCCACATCCTCCGTCAGTGAATAAATGCCTCCCTTTGGGTTCACTGTTTGCTTCATTCTCTCTACCTCCCTTGGGTTCGGCTCATCCCATCCTTTGGAGGTCTCAACAACATAGTTGAGGAAATCCATGGCTTCATCTGGATTTTTGCTGAGGAAGTCCCCTCCACACATGGTCTCCAAAAGTTGTTTCATGGCAGGGGACATTCCATCGTAGAAGTGGTTTACTAGCATCCATGTGTCAAAGCCATGGTGAGGGCATGCATTGATGGTTTCAAGATACCTTTCCCGACCTTGTCCCGTCTCTCAACGTGTGGCTGCAAAGGTATAAATTTTCCTCTTCAAATTGTTGGTCTTATGGGCATTGAAGAACTTCTTCAAAAATTCAGTCTGCGGCTCTACCCAGTTCCCGATGGTCCTTGGCCTTAGTGAATTAAGCCAAAGTTTGGCTTTATTTTTGAGGGTCAAAGGGAAGGCTTTCAGCTTGAGCAAGTCCATATCAAATGCACCCTCCTTGAAAGTCGTGCAAACTTCCTCAAAATTCTGGATGTGTGTGTATGGATTTTCATTTTCCATACCATGAAAAGTTGGGAGGCGGGAGCTGGGCTAGGCCTCTTTGCCACATCCTCGAAGTATTATGCATGAGTGGAGTCACCTGGTGGGTGTATGTGATCCCTCATCGACTGTAAGCTTTGGGCTCCTATTGAACCCAATGTTAGCTCTTCTTTCTTGGTGGGGTCTCCATCGGTTGGTGTGTAGCGATTTCACACCGCATTGAAACTAGACACTTAGCCTTTCGATCTACATGTAGTGTTTTACGTCCTTGCATAGGTTTGCTATGAACACACAACAAGCGAAAGTATAACAAAAGCAAGACTACGAAAAGGTTAATATTAATTTAAAATCAAAGCAGAGCTTGATGCATAGTAAAATTTTGAGACTCCCCTTGCGAGTGAAGCGCAAGTAGGAAAATGTTAAAATAAAAATGAGAATTCACCAAAACTTGGGATTTGGATCACAAGTTCACAACACCTCTTTCTCGGCTGAGAGCCTTAATCCCGGTAATGACGCCATTTTGATTCGTTTGTGCCAAGTAGGTGTATGGAATCAACAAAATTTATATCCTAGGATTCCTACTACTGACGTAGCAAAGCTAATGCAATATAGTGGTTCTAGGGTCGAACACGGGGATGGGTTTTCTTCGTGAGAGAAGAGTTACAATGCATTGAAAATGGTGTTTTCTCGTTGGATCTTGTAGGGTTTGTGAAAAACAGTGTGGGTGAATGGTTGAAAACTTGAAATAACTTGAAGTAAAAAGTTAAGAGAGAATTCCTTGAAGTCTCGGGCCACTGGGCTTAGGGTTATAAGTTAACCGACATGTCCTTGGGTCTTTTTCCTCACGTTGGGGAGCATGACATATAGTCATTTCCCGAACCGGATCTTCATTTAGCTTTAAAACCTAAACCCTAAAAGTTTTCCTCTTGAAAGATGGCATTTAATGAGCATAAATGCTCCCCTGGCTTGATGAAACACCTCCTAAACCTACCCTTCAGTAACTAATAGGAAACAACTAACTGAGCATCAGTGGATCTAATGATAAGTATCCATTGAACCCAAAAATCTTGCCAAATACACGTTTGGGCGAGTATGCTTAAGAGATTTAACCTAAGGTGAGAAGCAGGAATACAAATACCCATAAATGCATACATGAAAAGCATGAGAACATGAAGCTTGCCTCAAAACCAACACCTAGTGGCCTTCCCCTTCAAGGATGAGGGGGGTTTAGCCGAGCATCCCTTGATTTGTCATCATCAAGGGGTGTTTTGCTACCAGGAAAGTGCAAGAAAATGAAGGAGGGAGGCGAAATCACAAACCGGCCCGGAGAGGAAGCTTCATGCCTAATTTATGATTGATTGATGGGTTGAAAGTTGATTGATTCTGAGCAAGAGGCGAAGGCTTATATAGGTGCTAAGTATAAGGAAATTACAAAAATGTGCAAATGAATCAAAATTACATCAAGGGCAAACTTGTATAAAACCATAAAAAGGCGGGTCAAAAAGTAGTCAACAGCAGGTGCAGGTGAGCAGTGTTGCGAAATTTTGCAACCTGGAAAAATTCTCCTTCTCTTCAGCATTTTTGCTCCAAATTTCCTCTGGTTCGATCATGCATCTTCGAATTCGGCTCGGGTTTATCGTGTTTGAATCGAATTGAAGATAATGAGATATTTGCCCTGCAAAACTATAATAATAGAGCTACAAAACATGATCAGTAGTAGAGCCGGGACCTTAATGTATCAATTGGGTTATTTAGAAGTCGATTGAATGCATAAAGTGCTTAAAATCTTGCTATAAACGGGACCGAAATAGAACTATTTGGGTCGTAATTATCACGGGAAATGGACCATAACTTGAGTTATGAAGGTCAGATTTGAGTGATTGAAAATTCTAACATCAAGTTTCTGAGATGCGACTACAACTTCTATAGAGTACACGATTCTAAATTCCATCCATTTCCCAACAGAAAACTAGTCCCAAAGGCGAGAAGAGCGAGTGTAGGGTTAAAGCGGGGTAGCCTCGTAAAAAAAAAAAAAAAAAAATGTTGAAACAAGCCCCTTATGTGAGGAAAACACGGCCAAATATCCCTTAGGGTGGAAATAATCCCAAGTAGGAAGAACCCTTACCTCTTGTAGTGTAGCCCTCATCAAGTAGACGGACTTTAACTCTCGGCCTAACGAACTACAACCGTCAAAACGCTAATAGATCAGAGGAAGAAGCTAGTCGACCTTCCTTCCTTTCCCTCATCTCTCTCTCTTTCTCTCTCTCTTTCTTTTTATCTTTCTTTTTTCTTCCCACCGTCAAAGCCAACAAGATCGTTTCTTCTTCCCCTTCCACCCACCTCCACTTTCATAGAAGTTGAAGTGGGTGATCATGTCTTCTTGAAGGTGATGCCTAAGAGAGGAGTGGTCAGATTCGGCAAGTGAGGAAAGTTGTCGTCAAGGTATATCGGGCCCTTCGAGGTACTCGAGAGGGTAGGTGAAGTTTCTTATTGGTTGGCGCTACCGCCAAGCTTATCGAGTGTTCATGTGGTATTCCATGTCTCCATGCTCCGAAAGTACACTCCAAATCCGAATCATGCAGTAGATTAAGGCGAGCTTATTATTGATGTGGATGGAATCGTCGAGGAGGGACCAGTACGTATCATGGATAACCGAGATTAGGTTTTGCGATGCAAGATTGTTATGTTAGTGAAGGTGTTGTGGTAGCACCAAGAAGTGGAAGAGGCAACATGGGAACGCGAAAACACTATTCGTACCAGCTATCCTTTCTTGTTTAATTGAGAGGGGCACAAGTTTACTCCAAGATAGATCTCTGCACCGGTTACCATCGATTGAGGGTTAAGGAGGCAAAAATTCCTAAGATGGCATTTTGGACGCAGTATGGGCATTTCGAGTTCACAGTGATGGCATTCGAATTGACGAATGCTCCAGCGGCATTCATGGATCTCATGCATAGAGTGTTCTAACTGTACTTAGATCAGTTTGTTGTGGTATTTGTTGACGACATCTTGATCCAGGACTTGAGAGAGCATCAGTTGTATGTCAAATTCAGTACGTGTGAATTTTGGCTTATTGAGGTGAGATTCTTGGGGCATGTGGTGTTATTTTCGGGTGTATCCGTGGACTTGGAGAAGGTTGAGGCAGTTATGAGTTGGGAGAGATCGAAGTCAATCTTCGAGATACGCATTTGATATGAAAATGAGTGTTGCACATGCATGTGATCGTATGCATATATGGGTGTGAATTTCGGGATGAAATTCATTTAAGTGGGAAAGAATGTAAAACCCGGTTAAATTTGAACTTTAAGACGATGAAATGAACCTAGGTTCGTCTCGTGAAGTCTAGTTTCCTAGGAAAATTTCATCGAATTCCAAATAGGTGGATTTCCATGTTTTTCGAGGCAACGAGTGTTCGGTAACCCCTAAGAATAGAATGCTTAAGAAAATTCTAGAAATTGAGCTAAAATCGGGATGAAATGAAGTGTTTTGGGGGAAAAAGTGAAACCAAATGAGTGGGTGACACATGGCATGATGACACATGCCATGTGACCTATGCCGTGATGACACTTGGCATGTTGAGGGCCAAGTGTCATGGATAAAAGGTTAGTGGAGGAAGATATTTTGGCAAATATCTTGAGTGGAGGCTAAGCCTAAGAATAAGAAAGTGGAGGTGAGTGGAAGAGGAAGAAGAAAAGATCTCGATGGCTTTGATGGTGGCAAGAAGAAAAGAAAGAAAGAGAAAAAGAAAGAAAGAAAGAAAGAGAGAAAGAGAGAGAAAAGAGGAAAAGAAAGGAAGGTCGACAAGCTTCTTTCTCGTCTACCCAGCTATATATTAAAAATACCTAATAGTTTGAGCGTATTTAGGGTATAAAAAAAAAGTAAATGAAATTATTCCGGAATTTAAATCCTAAGAACGAAAAAAATATACAACCCGAAAATTTTATAGGAGCCAAATAAATTTGGTAAAAATGTCAAATGGGGACCTAATGGTCATAAATGAAGAATGTAATTGCCAAAATGTAAATGAAAATGAAAGTGAAATGAAGCTTTAAAATGAGAATAACAAGAAATGGGAATTAGTGTGTGGGCCAAACAAGGCCTTATGAGTTTTGACTTAAGACCAAATTTGGTCTTGTAAAGACATAACTCTCATTTATTGCATTTTGGTTTGGAGAGAAAGAGAGACATAGATTGAGAGAGAATAAGGAGAAGCTATTGTTGGTGATTTCTTCTCCATGTAAACAAGAGATGAAGTGATCAAGAAGGAGGAAGAAGAAAGAAAAGAGAAGAATAGCTTGAAGGTAAGAAAAACTAAACCCTAACCTCTTTTTCTTGTGTTTGGATTTGGGGAAAAACCCTAACCTTATGTAAAGGTGATTTTGATTGGTTGTAGATCAATTTTGAGGTTGTGTTGGGTTGATTTTTGAAGTGTATTGTTGATTGGTATTGGTTTTGAAGAATGTTTGTAAAAAGGGAAATGTTGGGTTTTCAAAGGAGTTGCTGTCAAAAATTTATTAAAACCTATGTTCTTATTTTGGCTATAGGTTAAGTTATAATCATCCAAATGAAGTGATTCTAATTAGTAAATAACCATAAGAGCTAGAGCTACAAATGTATATAAGGTATCATGAGCAAATTATAGCACTAAGGCTCCCGAATATGAGCTAATAATTTCTGCATAAATAGAAATTTGGTAAATAGTACATATTTCTGCATAAAAACAAGCAATTACATTGTAAGAAAATTCAGAAAAATGGACTAAAAATTCAATGAGTTTTTTACTCATCACCTCTACCAACAGTCTGCAACTTGAGAATCCTTCTTGGATTGCTAAGCTAATCAATTCTGAAGACAAGCATGCCCACTCGATTCCTTGTCCTCGAAGCAAATGGATTTTCGAAGCTACACCTTGAAACAAACATCCGCCCTTTCTCTTTCTAACACTTGGCTTCGAACTTTTCTCCACTATTAAGTTGTAACCAGATTTTATTAAGTTAAAAGTTTCTAATTGGTCATTTTGAACTGGCTGGGTCTTGATAAAGAAAATTATCAGCTCCCTTTGCTTGATCAATTTAAATTCACATGTCGCGCAAACACCTGTGATGGGTTTAGACTTTCAAATTTTCTCACGCTTTTTCTTGATATTTGCTTACGCCCTTAAACTTTAACAATTTAAACTATGTGATATCGCTCTTGATGTGAAGAATGTTTGACTTGTTTATATAATTTTAATTTATTTTTCTTCAGAGAAGCCCCGATATGAGTTAGGAGTTGTTTCTCGGATAAGATATATTTTGATTCAACAGAATCTTTTTTTTTTCTTATCTATTCACAGATCAATGTTTTAAGGAGTCTTTTCCCAATTATATGTGTGTAATGATCCAAGGGTAATTTATGTTAAATTTAATCTAAAAAGCCAGGGGAGCAAGGGTAGTTGCAATTGTCAGGTTCCCGACATGATCTGGTCGAAAATCAAGGAGAGATTTTGGTAAAAATTAGTGATGCAGATAGAATGGACCCGATATTTACTCTTGGTGAGTTCTACTTTGTTGATTTTAGTATTTTCTTTGCTCAAGAACAAATGAATCACCATTTAGCTTGTACTATCTCCTTGTTCTCAGTTTTATCGAATTTCTACAAAGGACTGGCTTCACTCCAAGGATGTTACCCCAGAAGCAACAAAAGAGTTGATAGAGAAGGAAACACCTAGTCAATTGTATGTTATGATGCAAGAGATTCTAAAGGTACAAACAACTTCTATGTCGATTACTTGTCATATTTTATAAAATTGATATGCATCCAAGGTCATATTTCACTCACCCGTATCTACCTCGTGGTTTCACTCTAAAGACAAGTCAGAGGGAGACTTTTGTTCCTTGGGTGCACCTTGCACCTTTTAAAACTACGAGATACCATTAGCAAATCAAAATATGTTCAAAAATATGGAAGTGTATTTGCTGTCTAATTATGTTGTATAGTTGTAAAGTTTAAATCTCTGATTTGTAAGGATTGGATAATTAAACTCTGATTTGTAGAAATCGATGAAGGTTTCGCTTTCCCGAATAGTCAAATTCTTCATATAAATTCTATAACTATGGATAAATGAAAGGGAAAATATTATTGAAACCCGATCTCATGATTTTTGCATTTAACTCGAACAGGGGTTCTTCTTTTGGGTCATAGAAACTTTCATTTTAATTGTAGTTATAGCCCAAACAAGACTCCAAACCTCTACCATGTTCAATGTGGCATGACGAAACAACGTTGTTTTGATGACTATATGAGTTATCCAAGGCTAGAACTACAATTAAATGAAAGTTGCTATATTTAAAAAGTAAGTTTTTTGTTTAGGATTTAAATGAAAAAGTCGTGAAAGTTTAGGTTTTTAATAGTAATTTTCCCTAAATAAAAGTTTAAATTTTCCCATATGGTATTTGAGCTTATACTATTAGGAAAATCTAACTACTATAGCTCCTTTCTAAATGTGATATTCTTGCTTTGTTCCTATAGTGTGCTCATACTAAAATAAATTTCTTAAAGTTGAATTTTTGATTTCAGACTGCGACATATATGCAAGAATTTCAGTTGCAAACTTCATATAGTCTAGATGGACAAAAGTCATGAGAATCTTTATGAAGGTTGTAGAGGCAGAGGGAGCAAAGGGGGGATTCTTTTGTTTTGGGATAAAAGGAAACTGGACTTGGTGGAGGTTGAAACATACTTTTCTCTATTATCACTGGGTTTAAAAACGTGGAGGGGACGGGTTTTCCTGTCTATGGCCCAATGAAGGAACAAAGGAAATGTTTTAGGAAGTGTCAGTCATCAGTGTCATGAGGGGCCTCGTGCATAGGCTGATTTCAACATGGTCCTCTCCCCAAATGAGAGGAATATGGTGGGTAGATGTCCTATCCCAGCGGAGGTGTTTTGTCAGTTCTTAATGAGTCAGATTATATTGCTTTCTTCAAGTGAGGCCCTTCACTGAGGGAGGCTATAACAAATCCATTCTATGTCCCACTGATAGACTTTTTTGATAACTATCGATCGGGAGTGTCATTAACAATGTGGTTTAGAGCATTCTCCCGAGACCAGTGTCCGATCATTGCCCGCTTTTTTTTCAACAAGCAAGGATAAGATATGGGCCTTTCACCTTTTCAGCTTGAAATTATATGGCTGAAGTTTGAAGTCTTCAAGGACCTCCTCAAAATCGGCAAGGCCTTTCACTTTTTTTGGGTCCTTCAAATCTTTATTTTGGCTTAATTAAAGCCCCTAAAGGAATTGAAGGTTTGGAACAAAAGGTGTTTAAAAGAGTGAAGACAAAGCATGTTTTAAGTGTGGTCTCTTCAGATTACCTAGGAAAAAGATAAGAAGTCGCTCTCTGAAGCAAGCCGAGGAGAGGAAAAGGCGTAGAGGATGATTATAAGAAGTGGGTTGAAATGTGAAGAGGTCTCTTAGAGACAAAAAAATCCGTAGAAATTTTATTGAAGTTAGTTATGACAAAAACACGAGGGTTTTTTTTTTCATAGAGCGCCAATTCCTGCAGGAGGAGGAATTCTATAATGAGCATCTATATTAATGGTAGGGATTGGTATGAGCTCGAGATTAAACAGTTTGCAGATAAGCTCAAAGCCTCCTCTATGACTCGAACAATCGTGCCCGCCTTTCCTCTCAATCTCTCGTTCAATTCCGATTAGCATAGAGCAAGCTACAAGTTTGAAGAAATGTTTATAGAGGAGGAACCGAAGCAAAGGCCTTGGATCAATCTGAGATAAAGCCCTAGGTCTAGATGGTTTCCGCCTGGGTCTTTTTACTTTAGACTTGTGAAGGAGAAGGTTCCGTCTTTAGGGACTCTTCGAGTACAAACTGGCTTGTTAAAAGCTTGAATGTTACATTCCTAGTTCTGGTTCATAAGAGAAGAACGGTTGAGGATCTACAAGATCTAAGACCTATTAGTCTAGTGGGAGGCATTTACAAAATCTTAACAAAAGTGTTGGCCAATAGAATTAAAAGTGTTATGGGGTTGATCATCTCACAGTCTCAGAATGCTTTCATAGAGGGGAGACAGATTCTTTCTTTTAAAAGTGTTGGCCAATTGGTTTCGAGGTCTTGAAGACTTATGTAAGTGCCATAGGTTCAGCCTCTCTCTCTCTCCATCTCTTTCTTTTACGCACATACGATGCTAGTGGTCCCAGATATCTGAGACAAATACATTCTAAAAAATAATTTGAAGGATCTTTCCCGATGGATATGAGAGTGACTCCCTTCTCTGCTCCCACACATCCGCATTGAAAAGTTTTTCCTGGTCCATCCATAATTGTCTCACTTGATGCGTGGTCAATCTTGTTTGGGAGAGAAGCTTCAGTCATGAATGGAACACCGATCTTCTCACCAAAGACGTCTCATTAAAACATGATTCATTAAGTTCTACCATGAGAAGTTATGGTAGCAACCTTCATACCTCCAGATTAGTCACCATCCATTTAAAGTGGGTCCCCATCGAGTGCTGGCTCAACCCTGATCCGAGCGTCGACCTTCCGGCTAAATGGGAACTGCTAAACTCCGTTTCAAGACCTTAAACCTATTAATTCTTTCCTCAAAGTGTTTCAGTTTATTACGTTGTTATTTTTGTCTCTCGAATGAGAGAGCTTAATTACCGATCACAATGAACAAAAGCGCTAAACAAATGTCTTATCTGCAAGCTCTTACTTGATGAATTCATATGAGTTTTCTGCGAGCAGGCACAACTTCAAAGATACACACGTTAACAGCTGTTGTTGCTAGGTGATATCAAACTAAAGAGGGGCAAAGATTACATTTGATAGTCGTATTTATAATCGTCAGAGTATGGTACTGGCTATTTCCTTCCGTTATTTTTCAATAAATACTGTGCTTTTATTATTATCAACGCGCTTTATTATTTTCGGTAATACAGCGCAAGTTTTTGAAAATACAGCGTACGTTATTTATTGAAAATACCCAAGGGAAATAATAATTATACATACTCTCCAACCAGTTATAAATACGATATGCATGTAATACAATGCACATGCATCCTTGAGTTTGATCTTCCTTTAGCAGCAAGCCAGCAATGGACAACAAAGGGTGTGTATCTTTGAGTTTGTTGCCCCTCTTTTTGCTTCCTCTTCACACCATTCCCTCTCCCTCTTGCAAAAGCCTCATACAAGCGTATGAAATTTAGAGAAGTATGATTAGTGATTGATTTCTAATTAAAATAAAGTTAAATTCCTAAATATTCAAAAATTAAATAAAACCATAAAGTTTGTAGAAATTTCATATAATTAGACTTAAAATATAGAATTGTTCAAAAGAACAGCAAAGTTTATACACTTTCACTCAACAGAGATGCATACTAGGGTGGGTGATTTAACAGCTTTATCTTAAACTATGTTGAGGATATTATATAATTAATATAATGTGGAAAGTCTTTAAACTAGGGATCGCATCCACAAATGCTCTTCTAATTTTTGCCCTCCGTATATCTCACTTTGCATCTAAACTTTTTCTAGTCTTAAGATACCCAATATTTACTGGACTCAATCATACCCTTACTTCACAATTTCACTTACACATGGCGGGATAAAATTATGACGCGAAACACACATATGATAAATGATCAATGATAATAGTGAAATATGTTTATCTCTTTTAAGAGCATTTCCTCAATTTTACTCTAATCAAGATCGAAATTTCCAATTTTAAATACAACTTCGCATGACTACACTTTTAAATACTTTGATTTTACTGCAAAATAATATGAAATTATATTTGAAAATGGAATCCAATGCAAAATATGATATGTGACCCAAAAAATAAAAATAAATAAAACAGACCATTTGTTGAGAAACATAAAATCAAAAAAGGTTATGGTCAAATACACTTAAAATAAACACAATATCCTCAAATTTACAAAATTTGATGCCCTGGGACGAACATTACAAAAGTTTTCAATATTATTTTATTTTTATTTTTACAAATAAAAATATACCAAGAAAGCTACATGATTTTCACATTCAAATTTGGATAACAGGCAGACTTTCTTTTTAACAAGTTTGAAAGGCAAAGTATTAATTTTAAATTTTGAAAGGATATATAAAATGCATTTAAGCTGACAATTATTTTAGCCCGAAATTCACTTTCTGTTTGGTGTTAGCAGGATCAGATTACAAAATATCAATCAACTCCACCCTTGTTTTTATATTTCATACTCTTTCTAAGCAACCAAACATATCACTAAACAATTTTCTTTGTCTACTTAATATTTCTCAGCATCCTAGCATAAAATTTACCAATTTTGGGAAGGAAAAAAGTGACATCAGTAAGGAGAAGATTTTGAAGCATGTACAATGTTACAAACAAAAAGAATATTTAAAGAAGAATGAACATATATATGCTGACATGATTAAGTGTCTCCTATAATCCTAACCAACGGCTTTCAAGTTCGAATCCTCGAATGTTCCATGACTTACAACTTACAAGCAACCAGTAACAAAATTTCAGAGAAACTAAAAATGGCTGCATTCAGTATTAGAAAGAGGCCAGGACATTACCTTGTGTGGGGACACATAAGCATTTCGAGAGGAGAGAGATCTTGCTTCAATGGGACAAAGGTTCCAGCCATTCAATCCTTGGATTTTTTTTTCTCCTCTTCTTTTTCCTGAGTAGACTGAAAAGCCATTGATCAAATCACATGGTCATTATAAGTGTAATGATTTAAATTTAAAATAACGGGTTAATTTTCCGAAAAGGCTTTCTAGAAGGATCATATGTTGTGACCCAGCCAGGGTATGAGTACTAAACAATTGCTTAACTGTTCTTATGCAGTATTCAGAGTGTATATGAAACATCCTCGCTAGCAATACCAATGCATTGTCCATTATGTCTAACTCATGTGGTAGAGTGCTTTAACGTTTCAAAAAGGCAATGCATAAGGAAAAAATGGGATCCTGGGTTCGAGTCATAATGGGAACAGTTTATCAGTATCAGAACTAAAATGTTTAAATTTATAAAAACAATACCAATGCATTCAAATGCTAGTTCCGATCAAGATTCAAAGGAAGTCACAACAACACAGCTTGTAGTGTTAAAGCAAGAAAAGAAGGAAATTCCCACAAGCAATGTTCATCAGGGGATGAGTGAGTTTATTTAACTACGAATCTAACAGAACAAGAACTATTTATTCAAAAATAAAGAGCAAACTTTGTATTGTGACTTGTGGAAATTAATAATAAAGGAAAAACACCTTGCAAAGCTAGGAGAACATTTTAATCACGAGAAGCATGTATTGAAAACCATTAACTTAGAAAAAGGAATGTTGTTGCAGAATAAAACAGAAGAGCATTAAAGGCAAGAAATTAATTTTTTTTTCAAAATATCATGCCACCTACTTAATACACTGAGGTAGAACTATTAATCTGCATATATGAATCTATGATAGACCGGATCATTGATTGGAATTCATATTATATAACAGGCTTGCAGTTGATCATCAACAATTTCCTAAATTTACAAGAAACAGGGATTCACAGTGGATGGAAACAAGGTGGAAAGTTCTTGTAAAATAATTCAATGAGTCTCATAATCGGCCAAGAAAAGTCCCATCTAAAAGAGAAGATAATGAAATATAACCATTAAATAGGAACAGAAATAAATAGCCACACCTCATTAAACTTTCTGCAAGTTTCACCAAGAATACAAGACAATACAGTCTTATCATCAAAGACTATGTGGTATTTACCAATGAGGCCTAGCTCAGTGGTTAAGGCCTAGTCGGGAGGGAACCAGGTTCAAGTCCCAATGGGGACAAAATTGTGTAGACAACCCACTCGACTAATTTTCTTCTAGAAGTGGCCTGTAGCACCATAACCCAAATGCAATGACAAGGACTTCCCATTAACAAAAAAAATCCCGTCCCTCCAAAAGTATACTAATCAACTACAACCTAAGATCCCAATGTAACACAGGTTGTCACCGGCCCAAATGGAAGGAATCCACAACAGGACACAGATTTCATATGAGATATTAACCTGTCAGCCAGTCACTAATAAAACTCCTTAAAGACAAAATGGATTTAGCCTAGATGGAATGGTCTTATCAAAAGGCTTCATTCAACTCACCCACTCAGAGAATACAAGTGTTCTTTGATGGCAATTAGTATATTTCTTCAATAAAGTTCCACTCACTTAAATTGATTAAAAGCTTCCATGAGAATCAGGAATCAGTCCTAAATAAGACAAGTAAGCTACTTTAATAAACACATCCTTACTAAAGATAACCAAAAACTTCAACTTTGAATAAAAAAAATTAAATAAGGAAAATAAGTTTTGCATTTTATGAATTTGAACCCAGAAACTAGTGAACAGAGAAGGAATCAGCCAACAGATTAATTCTATAGTCATAGATGCATATCATATCCTAGAAGCTCAGCACAGCAACAAGTAGCTGCACCAGGAGAACATCTTGATACGGCAGCTGTCATAAGTACCTGTCTGTCGTTCATCACCTTCTTCTTCTCTATCCTTGTTAGTTATCTCTGTATTAAATTGCAATGCTTTTAAGCACCAAGCTTTGAAATAATAGACTAAGCCCAATATACCTATAAGAATTTGGTCAGCTTATAATTAATCACCTCAATCCATTGTCATCCCCCACGTGATAAATCTGATAAACTAAGACTATATAAGATTTGGTCTTCAACCTACTGACGCGCTTTAAAGTTCCGAGGCCTAATATCTACACTGTCAATTCAAGTCGTTACAAACGATATCGTGAATGATCCCCGACCCTTAAGTGGGGGTCTGTTCCGTTTGACCCCGCAATCCAATGGGACACAATGAAAGCTACAGGTCTTTTACGTGGCGCTGGCTACATCTCACATCGAAAGTGTAAACTGACACTATATAAGTATAAGCTCCTCTCAATCTAATAGACACGGTTTCGGGTCGTTACACTTATGAACCCTTTTTCTTATCATATGATCATTGACAACCTAAAAGTTCAAGCCAGAACAAAACCTAGAATTATAGATGCAGTGCCAACACACACCTACTCTGAAAAAAAAAGGAATCACGCAAGCTAAAAAGTTAAATATTAAACAATCAAAATTTAATCAAAGTTTTGAGTATTAGAACTTAGGCTGAGGTGAAGAGATGAAAGAAACACAAATAGGGAAGACAGTACACATCATATATATATATAAAACTCACAAAAACTACCTTGCAGCAACAAGCCGCAATCATTGGGCATACAATCTGCCTGTATTGCATCTACATCGTCCTCCTGAACATTGTGTTTTCAAAATAGGAATCAAACCCCATAAATCCAATTTATAACAAAACAATGTCTTATAAGATTTCTAGTATAAACTAGAAAACATTAAGCACAAGCAAAATACGGGCGACACCTTCTTCGAAAGTATCAAGGGAATGTGTTACCAATGAACACATGTAAGAATACTAAGACCCTTTTGTTTCTTTTGTTCCAGTATTAATGAAAGGCATAAAATATAGGAATCAAGATAGATCACTATCTACTTTCACATACTTCTACTTCCCATTTAATCTAATCCTTATCGTCTCCGATTGTTTCAAGTATGGTTTCTTTTGGTTTTGAATAATTACAACTATAATAAATACATAGATGATAACATGCCTAGGAATCCAAAAATGCCGTAGCGGAGTACATAGAGGCTATTTTAAACACTGGAAACATACATTGAGGCAGATAAGGAGACAAAAGAGAGAGACATCCCTGCCATCTCCTCATCATTCAGGCAGGGGGATTCATTGGAGCGCAATTATAAATGGCCTCTCACTCTCGCCCTTTTCTATTGCAACAAAAGAGCAAATATCCAACTTTCTTGGCAACCAAACAGAAAATCTCAATTTTTTCTCAGCAACCAAACCTCAATTCTTTCTTTCGAAGCAGTACTCCTTTCCCCCACGAAACAAAAGGAGAGCACTCAAATAAGAACATAGACTCTAACAGTCAGCAACAGTCAGCAAGTCGAAGCCATCAGCAACCACCTCGTCCCCATCGACCGGTGGAAATGAGTGACCGAGGATTCGCAGACCATCAAAGGGCAATACAAAGAGCATCTCCATCATCTTTGACTTGAAAACTTATCTTCAGATCGGCTGCTGCTGGCCCTGGAAATGAAAAATCAAACAGAAATGACAGATGGAATGGAACCTAGAAAAGCAGAAAATAAATGAAAGATTTAAACTCCGTTTCAAACCCGAGATTATTATTTAAAAAGGCTTTATACCCGCTCTTAATAGTGGTTTGCACGGACAATTCGAAAATTGCCCTATCATTATCCCTAGACTTGACCCAAAGAAATATTTTAAATTTTAATTTCAAATTTTTATAACTTAATTTTTTTGATTCAAATCAAAGGGTATAGATTTAGAGTAAGACCTTTCTTTCCCACTCATTGTTCATTTATTGCACGGTTGTTCTAATATGATTCCCAGGACAATAATATATATAATATACAATATATATTCTTTTATACATTCAAATTAGAAACTTTTCAAATTTTTGAATAAGTTCAAATTGTTTCTAATTTATGCACAGAATCTTAGCTACAAATATCTTCTAATAAAAATTAAGACTTTCTTGATTTCCCTATTCCATAAATATCTTTACCCAAAAGACTTTCTAATTCTAAACAAAATCTGATTTCAATTTCAACAAATAAATAAATAAATCATCAATATAAATAAGCTTTGAATCATCATTCTATTTATTTGATCTTTCTTTCTCCCTTTGCTTCCATTATAATGTCAGAGAGACTGATATATGTTTGAGGGTTTGCAAGACGATGATTTGTCTCCAAGTTATTTGTCATTGTTTATAACAAATTTGGTCTTCTTTCGACTGAAGCTACTTCCATGAAGGTCACAGAATGAATCTAATGATGATGACGTAAGTGATAGTGGAAAAGATTAACGTTAAAACATGAAATGTATGTTATATGAAAAATTCGTACGATTACAATATGAAATTACTGTCTCTGATATAAGAATATTTGTTGGTAGAAATTCATCCATTGTGACGGGCGTATCTATTCGAACAAAGATGGTTATATAACAATGAAACCTGTGAATATTGCTCATCCTAAGATACTTCCAATTGTTTTAAATAGTTTTGTCAAATGTTCCAATCAATGATACGATCGAACGATGCGAGAAGGACAAACAACCGTGATTCATTCGTGGTTTGAAAAAGTTGAGTCAAGAATGTCGATCTTACGAATGTGTAACATCCGCTTTCAAGAAATTTTCAACTAGGGCTACCACTAAGAATTATTCGTAGTCCATGTTCTCATTTTATCATTATAATCAGATACCGACATGGATTCAAAGGAGTAAATGTGGTCCACATGTGATCTCACATCCCTATTCGTTTCAATATTGTAAAAGTACTGCTACTTAATCAATTAATAGTGTATTCTTATTTCTTTCTTTCTTATTGTTTTTAAATATAGATTATATGTATTATTATTATTTTTAAATAGATTATGTTCTGACATGATTCCCAGCCTCCCAACAATTCAACTCCTAATATCCACAATGCAATGGTATGAATTATCGCTTTCTCCTTCGCAAACCATCTCGACTTCCAACCGCTTCTCCTACATCCCGCTCGCCTTAAGACATAATCACATGACAACATTTCTATTGTTTTTACCATGATTATAACTAGTGCACTGAATGACATAACCAAACTCAAAGCCTCAACTCGATTAACCCCCTTATAAGCTCTACAGACCATCAAAATGAACAAATTGAGTGAAATAAAGAAACAGCTAACATCAGAAAACAAAGAAGGATAATAAAACAACAAACCCTAAAAACCCTAAGGTTCACAAGGTACCTTTTTCATAGATGATTCAAAGATAGTAAATTTGTATCTCCGATTTAACTGCAAAACCCTAAGATTCATATGCAAATATGTTGGAAATTTTGATGAACATCTAAAAAATGAAAATGTTGGAACATTAAAGACGGCTATTAAAGCAAATAAAGAAGAAAATAATGAATATTCAAGAAAATCTAAATGGGATTTAAGTATAGAACCGAAATGCACATTAGAGCACCTCTCCTCAAAATCCAAGCTGTAGGTTTTCTTGTGCATATATATGTATAGAAAATATTTTCTAATATTTAGATTTGGTTTTCAATCATTACATTTATTTATTTATTATTATCTTACTTTGTTTCCTTGGATTTTTGGGTATTATCTAATGTTAATTTAATTCCTCCTCCATTTTATTCTGAACACTTGTATTTTTACACTTAGATTAATTCACCATCATAATAATTTAATATTCTTGTTACTCGTCATGAATATTTAGTGTTGTGCGTCCATTCCAACAATTAAATAATTTAGTGTTGATTATGATACTTTAATATTCTTTACTATTCTGTGTTCATTACACTCGCTTTATATTTTGCCAACCATAATTATTTAGCATCAGACTATTTGTAATGTAACATCCCACACGTGAATGTCATATTTAACTCATAATGGTTTTTATTGATTCTACAAGAGATAATCGTGTTTAGTCATATTCGTATCGAATTCGTCTAACATGCTTAATAAACGCTTAATAAGGTCTGTAAGGTCCGCCTAAACACCGAATTTGATATGAAACTAATTAGTTTAATTATTACATTAATTTATACTAACCTATTTAATGTTTTATTTATTAAATACTTAATTATTAATTATAATTCCTATTAATTTAATAATAAAATTAATAAACATACAAATTTAATAGGTTATTGTGTTAACATGCATTTTACGATTGAATTATAATTTCATTATTTTAAATAATCAAATTAAATGGGTCATATATATTCGTGTCACCCGCCTAACACGACAATAAATTGTCGAAGTTTGTTAATAAATGTCATTACTGCTAGTTATTCGTGTCGGGTTTTGGGTTAGTAATGCTGACATGATCCGTAGAGATTGATACCCACACTCCACACGAACACTAATTCCATTAACACGAATTGTCACTGTTCCTATCTCAGATCAAGAGTATTCTGGCCATTGTATTTATTTAATATTTTTATCAGTTAGTATTTCTGATAAGGATTATTAATGTTTTGTACTCTCATTTTGTATTCTCACTCATTATGATTATTTATATTATGGTCTCTTATATAGTTTATTGTATTGTATATTATTATTTAGAGATTTTTAATGTTGTTTTAATAAATTCATGTTTTGTTAAAAATAAAGAAACCTTTACCAAACCTCTTTTCACCAACCTATTAGTCTTTAAACAACACATTAGGGCCCATTAGGTCCTCTTAACCAAACCCTTTGGTCATACTCCTTCCACAAACGCTTCACCCTAATTTTTCTAATTTTCACTTTCAAAATTTAAATGTTTTAATTTTCAAATTCAAGTTCCTCAATTTCCAATTTTAAAGTTTCAAATTTCCAATTTCAAAATTACAAAATCTCAATTTCAAAATTCAAGTGTCATAATTTCAAATTTCAAGTCTCTTAATGTCCAATTTCAAATTCCCTGCTTCAATTTCACAATTCAATTTATTAAATCAGCTCAAATTTCAAATTTCCACTTAATTTCAAATTTCCACTTAAAATCTTAAATTAAAAATCTCAATTCAAAACTTCCAAATCTAAATTTATTTAAAAATCCTCAATTTCAAAAAATTTTAATTTCTAACTTCCATTTTCAAAACTTCAATTTTAAATCTTTTTCAAAAATTTAATCATTATTAATTCTACAACTGATAAATTAATTCTGTGGAGTTAATTTATATAAAAATAAATGGGCTGATAGAGCTGTGATCATTTGAAAATAATTTGATATATAATCTATGACCTAATCTCTAATTTTACATCCTTATCTAGAAAAGCTGAAAGACTAAGGGTGACCTAGATAACACATACGCAATGAGATGGATTGGAGGGAACCTAGTGCCAAAATTAGGTGTGGTGCATGCAAGCAAGAAGGTCATAATCGATGTAAGGGTCCTAACAAAGATCAAGGCCTACCATTTAATAGACCAAATTAATGAAATTTGGAGATGTGTAACTTTTATTAGTGTATGAACTTTTATATGATGTAATGAATGAACTCAAACTAGTGAATGAACTTTATAATATATTTTACATTAGTTTAAGAACTTTTATGAGGTATTAACTATTACTAATGTATGAATTTATCAATATATGAACTTTTGTGAAAGTAATGATGTATTTACTTCAATTTTAACTCTTAATGATGTGGTTTTGGTAGATGTACTGATTACACAAATTGTTTTATAAGTGTTTCATGGACCCTAGCCTTCCGATTATCAAAGATTACTTTACAACATGTACATCGTCATAAATTTTTATGATATGAAGTAATCAAGATATATTACTTCCATTGTAGACTGTGAGTATATTTTTACGCCAAATATGTCAATGATCGATTTAATTATTCCACATTTATAAACAAGCATGTTTCATGTATACACAATTTCAGAAATGCTACATTAGATCGTACCCAAGGATCGCTCAGATTGAGATGACGCTGTAGATATACAATATTTCATATGTCATGGTAGACATTTTACTGCAAGATGTCAAGATATAATTGGTTTATTTGTGATGCCTAAAACTGGGAGTCCTGGGAATATGTTTAATCCATTCCATCCGACAAGTGGATCCAATCCGCTTCAGACATTAGATTTCAGGATCGTAATTTTACCTGATTTTTTAAAACCGATCCGCAGCCTGTGGGTATGGCCCACATCTTATAAATATGGTCTCAAAATATTATATGTTAAATTAAAAGAGAACCACTTCACCAGTGGTGTCCATCAAAACTCAGACACATATAACTGAGTCCCATTTACAAATAAAAACTATATTTCACATTTACAATCGACACTGGAACCTACATGGTGAACCTCACAAGTGTGTCGCCCACATATGCCATGTTCACGACGCCTTCAGGATCATGATCATTAACCCGCGCGTGCTATGACGCGAGCTGGAAACATATCTAAACATATCTTATAACTTATCACGAATACGCATGCATATACCTGATTATAATAAGTGTATAACCATAACGGATATCGAGAAATTTCATGCATTCATATCATGGACTTATCACAGTACTTAAACTCGCAACGAATATGTTTATTGGGACTCAGTAGGATTTGAGAGCTTATTCTTATGCATGACTTATACTTATAACAGACTTATTTTCAGTTGGGACTCTAGTAGGAGTTACATAACTTATACTTATAACGGACTTATGTTTGTCGGGACTCGTGAGATTGCGAACATACTTATAACGGATGTTTCATTGGGACTCCGGGTAGGGTTATAGAATTTATTCTTATCTGTGAAGTACTTGTAAGTACTCTGAGCTTATCATGGTGCCGTATCTTGTAAGCATGCTCCACAGTATATCCTGGTCTTCTGAACTTATCTTTGGTCTTTCGGATCTGAGAGTGCCCTTAGAGCATCCCGGACATAGCCTTGTTTCTGGATCTGGGGTACCCGTAGGTACTCTTTGGACTTATATTTATATTCACCCGGATTGTAAGTGCAGTAGGTACTCTGAGAACTTGATTAGATATAAGAGCATCGCGTAGATGCCTCTTGAACTTAATAAGATGCGCGGAACTTAATCAAATCTGAGTACCGAGTGGGTACTACACGACTGTCGGATACAGGGTTATAGCATTAGGATTGGGAGTACCTGGGACTGTAGAGAACTTAATCAAATCTGAGTACCGATAAATTGCACTCACAGACAATCGGATCTGAGACCAGAGACACTTAGATCTGAAGGGTGCATTAGGAACTACGGAACTAGATCGAGAGGCGGGACTGACGGGAATCTGAGGACTTATCGAGATGCAGGTACGTAGGTACCACGGGACTTTGTCGAATCTGGGAGTACTCGTAGGTACTACGGGACTTGTGAATCTGAGGACCCCTTCGGATACGGGGAGTGCGTAGGTACTACGGGGACTTGACCAGATCTGGACTTATCGGATCTGGGAGTACAGTGGGTACCCTGGGACTTGTCGGATGCGGGACTTATCGGATCACAGGGTACCCCATAGGTACTCGGGACTGTCGAATCTGAGAACTTGCTCGGATCTGGGGGTACCGTAGGTACTGCGTGGCTTGTCGGATATAGGTCTTATGTCGGATCACGGGTGCAGAAGTGGGTACTACGGGACTTGTTCGGATCTGAGGACTTATGAGATCTGGGGTACGTGATTTTCTGAGAACTTATTCGACGGGGAGTACGTAGGTACTCACGAACAAATACGAGGTACTTTGGATCTTTACTCTTATTCTTAATTTAGAGTCTTATCCTTCTGGCTTGTTTGACTTCCTAGACCGATGTCTAGAATGAGTAATTACCTGACACAATAAGTACTTGAAGATGCTATACGATGCAGAGTCTTAGTAGCACTAATCGGAGACCAAGTCTTGTGGCACTGTCGGGACAAAAAAGTGCCGTAGCACTTAACGGAGACAGGAGTCTTGTAGCACTAATCGGGACGGGGAGTGTCTTAACTAGCAGGACGAGTCTTAGTAGCACTAATTAGGACGAGGAGTGTCGTAATAACGGGGACGAGTCTTGTAGCCTTGTCGAGATCTTAGAAGCACTAATCGAGTCTTAGGAGCCTTAACGGGATCTGGAAACTGGTCAGTCATGGGACACTAATCAGTATCGTACTAATCGGGAGTCTTGGAGCCTTGTCGAAGTCTAGGAAGTACTGTCGGGTGTGAGCACTAATCGAGAATCTTAGAAGTACTAATCAAGACAGGAGTGCTGTGTCATTTAATAAGCGTCTTAGTTTGTTTCTGATTATATGGGTTGATAACTTACTATCTCGTAATAGGCATTCTTAGCCACATTATGTGTTCATATTGAATCATTATTCCATATCTTGGTAGGTATGATGACATGTAATCACACACCTTATTTAAGTATTCTTATTTTCTATGAATCTACTATACGAGTGGGAATCAATCCATTCGGATCGTCAGGAGCTCAAGTTATGGCATTTTCATGCCAACTAGTCAGTTTCTGGAGTTTCACCAGAGAGCAGTTTGAAATATTTATTTTCCAGTGCCTTGTCTCAATATTTGGCACTAGATCTTTGTACTCCTTTAAATCTAAGGTGCTAAGGGTTCTATTTCAACTGGAATCACCCAATTCGAACAGGAACTCAAGATGTCCAGAAACAGCTCGGACTACTCTATCATTCAAACGGATCACGAGGGTGGCTTGCACATGGCCCAACTTTGAGTGCATTTTTAGACCACTTAGAGCCCGAATTTGATGATTCCTATTTCTTTAGGTTTGGTTCTCCTTGAAGTATATTTTAATTGGCTACTTGAACCACTCAAATCGGATAAGAAATGAGAAAGTTATGGCCAACATACAAAAACTGGTCGAAATTAGAAAAACGAACGGGGTGTCTTGGGGTACACCACAGTAATCTTAGTGCACATTGGCCAAAAATGACGAGGAACACAAAGTGTGCGAGTGCAGTTCAAAGTAATACGGTACACATCACAAATGCCCCAGGTGTATTTTTCTCCCATTTTTCCATGTGTTGATACTCAAATCAACTATATACTTCATATACACCTCAAAACCATTTCCAATTCACCTTGGAATCTCTTTTCTATTCAATTCATCTTTAAATTTCATATCTTTCTTCAAAAATCCATCATGGATTTCTTCCAAAACCCTTCTAATATGGGTTATGACCCATATACAACCAAACATGATGATTAGTTAGGGTTTATTCTAAACCCTAACTCATTTACTTACTATTAACCATGAATCCATCCTCAAAGGGAGGATTCTATAATTATCTTGTACCATATGGGGTTTTACCAACCCTACTTTCCTTAATTTTTTGGAGTTAGGAATTGAGCCTGCAAAACCTAGGTTTGAGCAAAATAATCATCATACAAACCCAAAGATACATGCCAAATCTCATAAAATTCATAATCAAGGTTGGTTTCCATACCAAAAATCCAAAGTTCCATACCTTGGCTTGCTTGATCTTGGCTCCTCCTTCTTCTTCCTCTTCTTCTCTCTACGGTTTCTCTCCTCTCCAAAACATGAGACCAATTTTGGTCTTTAAAATCCCATGTTGCTAAGGCCATGTTTGGCCCTCAAAACCATTTTTGGGTTAGCTTTCTCTAATTGCATTTTGGACCCCTACTCTTGGCCATTTGTATTTCAATTTCATTTTATAGTATTTTGGCCTCTCATCTTACAGGAGTACACAACAATTCCTATTATTTCTTCTTTGGCCTGGTCTTTTCAAATTATGACTTTTAAGCCCCTTTTGGACAATTTACATATTTGTCCTTAAGTTTTGTAACTTCAGGGTCTCTCGTTTAGTGTTTAGCATTTAACTCACCCGAAGCGATCAGATTATCTTACAAAATACCACTAAACATGCTTGAAAAGCGACTAGGGTATCTTTAGGAGTGTTACAAATTCTCCCCTGATATAAGAATTTAGATCCTCGAAATTCATACTCCTAGCATGTGCATGTTCTATGTCGGGTCAGCACCTTTTCCTTAATAACACGAAGTTGGGCGTGACTCACTTGAGCCATCAAAACTCCATCGAACTAAATCCTCTGTCTTAATCTTTCGGAGAATTTGGATTGGTACTAATTCATTCTAGTCTCGACATACCGGGACCGGGACATCGCATTAAACCTGACACATTTCTATGTAGGTACATCCTTGTCGAGACTTATCGAAACGCCTAAACTAGGCTCACGATACCAACTTCATCCACGCCCCGCAACTCGGTCAGAGCCAGATTGGGATCTGAGCCGATTTCAAGGACGAGACTAGGCTTGTGACTCTTTACGATTTTTTTAAGCCGTCGGTACGTAGGTATGGCCCATCTTATAACATAATCAAAATATTATATACAAATCAAAGAACTACCAGAATTAATTGTCCATCAAATCTAGACACATATAAGCGAGTTTCATTTACAAATACAAAACTATACTTTCACATTTACAAATCGAGCCACGGAACCTACATGTAGTAGACCCTTACAGTGGTGGCGGCTGTATCTGGATGTTTCTTGTCTTCTCCTGGCCTGCAGTTAAAAACCACGTCTTCAAGCTACGGCTTAGTGGGGAAACATATCTTATAACTTATACGAGGATACACATGCATATACACATTATAATAAGTGTATAACCATAACATATATCGAAATTTCATGCATTCACTATCATGGACTTATCTGAAATGCTTAAACTCACTTAACGGCTTATGTTTATTCGGGACTCAGAAGTAGGAATTCTGAGAGCTTATTCTTATGCGGGACTTATACTTATAACAGACTTATTTTTCGGTCGGGACTCCGGTAGGAGTTCACGAACTTATACTTATAACGGACTTATGTTTTATTAGGTTTCTAGTGGATACAGACTCCTCTTCACGGTTGCTCTTTAACTGGATTCATTAGGAGTTATAGAACTTATTCTTATACGGGAAGTACTTGTAAGTACTACAAAACTTATCTTGGGTACTTAGTATCTTATGTACTACGAAGTATATCACGGTCTTACGGACTTATCTTGATTCGGATCTGAGAGTACCTGTATCTTGGACTTATGCTTATTTTCTGGAATGCGGAAGGTACGTAGGTACCTCTTGGACTTAATTTATATGCAGTTACGGGAGTGCAGTAGGTACTAAAACTTGATTTAGATACAAGAGCATCCATTAGATATACGAACTTAATAAGATATTGACGCCTTAATCAAATACAAGAGTACGAGTAGGTACTATAGAGCTGTCGGATCACAGGGGCCTTAACTTATTCGGTCGGAGTACTCGTAGGTACTATAGAACTTAATTAAATACAAAGGCTACAGTAGTACTCACGAAACTTAATCGAATCTGAGGCCAGAACTTACTCGAGATCACGAATTACACGTAGGTACTCTGAGAACTAGATCGAGAGCGGGACTTATTCGGTCTGAGGACTTATCGGATACGAAGTACGTAGGTACCTGCAGGACTTATTCGAGATCTGGGACTTATCGAATCTGGGGAGTACGTAGGTACTGCAGGGACTTATCGGATCTGGGAGTACGTAGGTACTCACAGGGCTTATTCGAGATCTGGGACTTATCGGATATAGGGTACCCGTGGGGTACTCTGAGACCTGTGGGATCTCAGGGCTTATCGGATCTGGGAGTGCGCGTAGGTCTTCTGAGACTTATTCGGATCTGAGACTTATCGGATACGGGAGTACTGTAGGTACTGCGGAACTTATTCAGATACAGGACTTGTCGGATAAAGGAATACTGTGGGTACCCACCAGACTTGTGGATACGGGACTTATCGGATCTGGGGAGTACCGTGGGTGCTAAAGTGACATTCGGATCACGGGACTTATCAAATGCGGGAGTGCGTAGGTACTTTACGAGAACTATTCGAAGGCAGGAGTACGTAGGTACTACGAAGCAGTCTGAGAGTACTTCGGATCTTTACTCTTATTCTTAATTGAGAGACTTATCATATAATTTGTTTGACTTCCTAGACGATGTCACGAGGAATGGGTAATTATCTGACCTGATAAGTACCAGAAGATACTATACGATCTGAAGTGTCGTAGCACTGGAGCTAGGATAGAATCTGTGGCACTAATCGGGACGGGAGTGCCGTAGCATAACGGAGACGAGAATCTTGCGTAACACTATGTCGAGACGGGAGTGCGTAGCACTTAACATGACAGGAGTCTTGGTAAGCTATTGTCCAATGAGTCTTAGAAGGACCTAATCAGAATCATAGGAGCACTAATCGGGATCTTAGGAAGTACTAATCGAAGTCTTGGAACACTAATCAGAATCTGGAAGTACTAATCCAAGACAAAGTGTTCAATGTCATTTAATAACTTGTCTTAGGTAGTTTCTGATTATATGGGTTCGATAACTTACTATCGTATAATAGGCAGTTGGCACATTATGTGTTCATGACAGATCGTATTCCATATACTGGTAAGGTATGATGAGCATGTAATCACACCTTATTTAAGTATTCTTATTTTTCTATGAATCTACTATACCCAGGAATTGGAATCAATCCATTCGGATCGTCCAAACTCAAGTTATGGCATTTTCATGCCAACTAGTCGGTTTATCGATTTTACCGAGGAACAGTTTGAAATATTTATTTTCCAGTGCCTTGTCTCAATATTTGGCACTGGATCTTTGTACTCCTTTAAAGCTAAGGTGCTAAGGGTTTCTATTCAGCTGGAATCACCCAATTCGAACAGGAACTCAGATACGTTCGAAGCTCTTTCGGGTACTCTATGTTCAAACGGATGCGAGGAATTGGCTTGCACATAGCCCCACTTTGGTACATTTTAGACCATAGAGCCCAGGTGACGATTTTATTTCTATTTAAGTTTGGTTTCAGCAGTCTATTTTTAATTGGCCATGAATCCACTCAAATCGAATAAGAAATGAGAAAGTTATGACAAAATAAAAAAGCGGTCGGCTGGAAAAGAAAAGCAGTAGGGTGTCTTAGTACACCCCTAATAATATGGTACACATTGGCCAAAAATGACAGGAACACAAAGTGTACGGTACATGTTCAAAGTGTAAATTTACACATCAAATACTTAAGGTGTGTTTTTCTCCATTTTTTCAATGTTGATCACCCCGTCATATATCACTTCATATCGCCTCAAAAGCCTTTCAATTCACCTTGGAATCTCTTTATATTCAATTCATCTTTAAATTTCATATCTTTCTTCAAAAATCTCCATGTGATTTCCAAAACCCTTCTAATATGGGTTATGACCATATACAACCAAACATGATGATTAGTTGGGGTTTATTCTAAGCCACTAACTCATTTACTACTATTAACCATGAATCCATCAAAGGGAGGATTCTATAAGTATCTTGTACATATGGGGTTTTACCAACCCTACTTTTATAAAATTTTGGGTTAGATGAGCCTAGCAAGGCAACCCTAGGTTTGAGCAAAATAATCATCATCTGAGCCAGATATATACCAAATCTCATAAAATTCATAATCGAGGTTGGTTTCCATGCAATCCAAAGTTCCATACCTTGGCTTGCTTGATCTTGGCTCCTCCTTCTTCTTCCTCTTCTTCTCTCTACGGTTTCTCTCCTCTCCAAAACGCCAGAGACCAATTTTGAAATTCTTTAAAATCCCATGTTTGCTGGGCGTGTTTGGCCTCAGCTCCATTTTTGGGTTAGCTTTCTCTAATTGCATTTTGGCCCCCCTACTCTTGGCCATTTGTATTTCAATTTCCTTTTATTGTATTTTGGCCTCTCATCTTCTAGGAATTACACAACAATTCCTATTATTTCTTCTTTGGCCCATAGTCTTTTCAAATTATGACTTTTAAGCCCCTTTTTGGACAATTTACATATTTGTCCTTAAAGTTTTTGTAACTTTCCGGGTCGTTTCCATGTTTTAGCATTTAACTCACGAGAAAGCAGGTCAAAGTGTTAGCTCTTACAAAATACCTAAATATGTCGAAAGCGACTGAGAACATATTTTGAAGTGTTACGATGTAGTTGATAGCGGGTTAACTTTGTGGAAAACTACAAATGGATCTCAAGTGACCGATCTTTTCTTATGTCCATTTATCGGATCATAATTTTAACAAAAATGAGACATAGTCTCCACTGTACATAGAGCTTTATCGAAGCGAGCACATGCAAAAACATAATAACATAATGGCCCATTAAATTTGATATAATATAACAACCTGCAGGGTCCGCAACAGGGAAAAAAATGACCACACGGGGTCACGTTTATCCATGTCCATTTAAAACTATACATGTGAGGACTGGGCCGGATACCCTCCCGAGGGTTCCCGGGTAGTCATAGTGGAGTTCCATTGTACAATCCCTAGGGAATGCACGAAAGGACTGGGACCACCTATGAAAATTAAACACATACGTACCATAATTATATAGTAAAATCCACGGCCAGGCCTATCGAATGTAGGTCATAACCACAACATACATAATAGGGACCCATATGAGTATAATACTAATATCAGAGCATTCTAAGAGTATTTGCGAATTTAGGGTTACAAAATAAAATAAATAGGTCCAACAAATCAAAGACAGATGGATGGGGTGAAATCGCTGCTATTCTCGCGAAAGACGGTGTTGAACTTTGGCACGAGTAAGCCTGCGAAATGCGGGACCTAGGAGCAGATTTAAACAATAAGCGTGAAATAAATCTCGAGTGAGTGGCATAATTTATACGGAAAATAATGCTTTTATTTTTGAAATTTCTCAGGAGCCTCACTTCAACTCTTTTCTCATTTAGCAAACATTTCACAAAGCCAAACTTTACCAAAACCCCGACATTATAAAAGTCATGCTCGATAAATTAATAAACTTCATTATCAAAGAATCTTATAACTTGAATTTATTCACCACATAAAAATTTGATGCATAAAACATATAGACATCATGTCGTACAATTAAATCATGGAAAATCTGATAATGCGCCTTTATTAAAGGTTGTACACTTTACTCGAAACCAACAATGTACCATACCATATGATCAACTATGTACCACTTCTATCATGACGGTAACCATTCCCTGCTCATGACAATGTACCCATACCATACCACACTAACGATGTACATACCATGTACCCATCTGCAAATAGGACACCCCTCCTCACGATAACCAACATCGGGAAATGTTGTTGTAAAACTAATGGCGATAAGCGATCGGTAAGCTTGAGCCTCACGGTAGTGAGTGTATATGGCCGTGGAGAAACCCACAACCTCCGACCTGGTGGCAAACCAGTCTGGCCAGGTCGATAAGCTTGAGCCTCGTGTAATTAATATATGACCGTTGGAGAAACCCGACCTCCACGACCATAGTAGCAAACCCGAGAATAAGCCGTCGATGGCTTGAGCCTCACGGCCCGAAATTGGAAATAATATATATAGCAGTTGGATATAACCCGGCCTCCGACCGTGGCAATCTCGATTATACTAAACGTGGAATTAAACCCGACCTCACGTGGAAATAATATATGACGTTGGATAAAACCAACCTCCGACAGAAAATGCCGTCGATGCACTCTGATATAATTCTTGGACCCAATCTCAGGTACAATCTGGTACATCACCTTATAACCTCAGCACAATGTCCTTACTCACGTGTAGTTTTCCGCGTCAAGTATCTTAAGTTACGAATTTATGGTTACTTTCCCTGACTCAGTCAACTTCATTTAAGATCTTTAGTTCCTCGATTCAAAGGCGAAATTTGAAAATACCTCAATGACCATATTCACTTAACCAATTTTTAAACACATATATTTCAAAATCCATTTCACAAAATAATAATTTTTGAGGGGTTTCGAAACCTCAATCCATTGCCCAACATGAAATTTAAAGATTACCCATGGATATCTGAACTGGTACATCTTTAAGCAGGTTAAAATGCCAGCCAAAGTTCACATGAAATGATAACTTGTTTATATCGGACCACGATAATCACATTTGTATGCAACCAATCATTTAAATCGAAAAAGGTATATAAGTAAAATATTTAATCACAATAGATATATCACATAATACCGATCATTTTAAAACAAGTAAACCACTCATGTTCTGAATAACAACAAATCGCTTGCGGGATCGTCTCTAAACTCAGCGTGATGCATAATATAAATAATACCACTTAGGCTCGATAATTGAGTGCGACAATTCAGAATATCCTAAGGCCTTAAGACCTTTTAGAACTATGATTATCCAAATTTAACTCGACAAGTCGATTACTACAATGCACTATAGGCTCGATACTGAAATTGGGGCTTTTCACGAAACTATTCTCAAAATTGAGCGAATCGATAATTCTCGAAGCATCAATTCACTAATACAACTTGATTTTTGAATTGATAATTGGTGCTCTATTTAAGTCAAACTTCACCAGTAATTACCCAAACAACCTAAAATGGAAAACTAACAGCAGCGTCAAAATTTACAAACCACATATCAATGGAAAGCCCTAGAGAGACCGGGGAACTCATCGTACCATTACCTTGGTCAGCCCGATTCTTTGTGGCGGCCGGAAAACTTGATCGACCTTGACCCGACTTTGTTTCGTTGTAACTTTCAAGCAGTGAGGAATGCGCAAGGGACCACGAGAAATGAGTTAAGGGGTCAAAAATGGTGGAAAAGGAGCTATGGGGTGGCAGATTTTCTGAAATGGCCCAGAAAAATCAAAATTACCGGTGACCCACGGTGGCGGGTCGCGCGGCTGCCCGGCCCGGATCTCGGCGCGTCCGTGTGGCGGTTGGCCGTAAATTTCACGGTCGAAGCCGTCTAGATGTCCCCCTCCCTCCATGTCGGCGTGTTGCGGTGGCCCGACCAGTGGTGCCTCTTTTTGGTCGAACCCCCTTACGGCCTTCGCCAAATGGTAAAAATGGTGAACTTCGGGTTCGCGATTTTGGAGGAATTTTTCTTAGGGTTTTGGAGCTCGAATGTGTTTTGAAATTTCTGGATTAATTGGCATCGAAGTTATGTTTATATAGGGTGAATTAAGCTTTTCAGTGTAGCTTGACTTTTGACAGATAAATATCTTTGCCGTTTGAACTTCTCAGGGTCATAACTTTTTATCCGTAAGTCAGATTTTGACGTTCAACCCGTCTATGAACTCGTGTCGACGAGGCTTACGAAATGGTGTCTTAGTCAACCCAAAATTATTTATCCTTGGAAAAAGTCAACTTTGGTCCACATACTAAGTGTTGGTCAAACCTAGTCAACTCTGGTCAAACTTAGTCAAACTTGGTCAAACGTGTTACAAACTTGTATTATTTGGTGCGGGTCATTACATACAAAATTATATTTAAAACAATTCATAAGAGTTTAATTACAACACTCTTACAAATATTACACATTATAACCAGATTGTTCCAAAATATTTTACAAAATGATCATAAAGCCACAACCCGACTTTCTTCACAATTGCGGCCTCGAGTGAGCGTCGTCCACTAGTGTACTCCCTGCGCCTGAAATGTTTTTCCCATAAAGGGTGAGTCGCCCAATAGAGTAACTTCCTACAAAGGCTACTCTCTACCTAAGTGCACATGCAATGATCATGTTCCACAATTCAAGTTTGTGTCTCTAATAATCAAGTTAAAGAAAACATGACAATTGACTAATCAATCTAAGGATACCAATAAATCAACCAGATAGTACATAAAGGAACGAAGTCGAAAGAAGGAATCACGACAGTCGGGCACAAGAATGGGTACTATCAAGATCTGAAGAACCACGGAGGTGGCTATGATGACGAGAAATCTCACTCATTAGCCCTAAACAACGACGAACCCTCGAGATGTGAGACGAGGGTTCATCAACGAATAAGGCTAACTCCAAAGAGGGAGGAGAGAGGGAGGCAAGAACCATGCTTTCAGAGAAGTGGCGGTCTGAATCTTATCTGAACTACGAGAATAACTTACTAAGTCGTACCATAAGGGCTCATTCTCCAAACTAGAGGGGCCAAGCACCTGAGTGGCGAATCGAGAGCATTATCGATAGAAAATCATGTTAGTTCAACCCAATGATATAAAATAAAATTAAATTATAGATAGGTTGTAAAATCAAATACTAAATTATTGTAAAATAATATATTAGATGTTGGGCCCCAAGCCATTTATTTTTACACAAATTAACTCCACAGACTCCATTATTATTAGAGTTATGAATTAACTTAATGTAGATTAAAAACGTTTAAACTATTTAGCGAGTTCCAGGTTGAGAGTTGGAAAATTGAATTCTTTAAAATTGAGAATTTATTTGAAATTTGAAATTCAGAATTGAATTTAAAATTAGGAACTTGGAAATTTGGAGATTTGTAAGACCAAAGAAAATTCTAATTTTTAGGAAAAAAGGGCAAAATGGTCATTCGGTAAAAATCAAATTTTCCTGATATCCGGATGATGAAGCGGATTCACCGTTGGAATCGTCTCGTGAAATCCTAGCCACCACGTAGAATTCGTCGAATTAAGACTGATCGAAATTTACGTTTTTGGCCTTGCAGTATCGAATAAAAAGTCACTATAACATGCTCATGTGACGCATATTTTGCGCGGTAGAGAGATGATGGAAATGGACGGACTAGATTGCGCCAAGTGTCAAAATAGTGAAAAAAAGGGGATATAAGTGGAATTTTGGAATTTTAAATGATAATAAGACAAATATGAAATAGTGTCATCTCCCATTTGAGAGACCAAAACGTGCAGTAGGTTTTTTTGTGATTTTTAGAGAGAGCATTCTCTGGGATTCGGCTCATCCAGTAGTCGGTTTCGACGAACCAACTAAGCGCTTTACGCGGCGAGAACTCTGGCGTGGACACCGATTTGGTGAAGTTCGAACAACTCTAAGAATGGGAATCTTTTCCTACTTGTGTTAATCTCTTTGTTTAAGACGTAGCAAATGGTTATGAATGTTACGAGGCTTGTTTTAGGCGTAAATTCGGTCTCAAAGATTTGAGCCAAGTGGAGAGAAAATTCACAATTAATTGATGCGTAGAGCAGTAACGAGAGGTTTGCGTCGTGAATAATGATAGAAATAATTTTGTGTGAAAATGTGTTTGGTTGAGTGATTCAAAATGAATTGCTCGTGTTTGTTAATTAGCCAATGTGAGCTAATTTTGGTGTAATTGATGGTAAATGTGCATAACATGTTAATATATATGCATGTTAATATATTAGCATGAACGTATTAGAATTAGCATCATGCATTCCATATGCATTAGGGCACCCTAGAACAATAGGAGTGAGTGCATGGTGGTTTCTTGAGAGAATTGTTTCGGAGGGTTGACTAATATGTAATTATCGGAGTGTGTCCATTACAACATCGGAGGGTTGTCCATATAATATCAATGGTTAGGTCGACCCGGAATTGATATACACATCGGAGGGTTGTCTATATAAAATATCAATCGTCGGATTAGGCCCCGATTGATATACATCGGAGGGTTGTCACGAGGAAATGGTTATGAAGTCGGTCCACTATTTATATCGGAGGGTTGTCCACGATTAAAAATAAATACCTTTGTTTGGAAATGGTTTTCTCATACATGGCTTAGGCAAGTGTGAGGGAGTCGGTGAGGACTGGGGATATGGGATAGGGTAAGTCACACTCTCATCCAGGTCATGTAGACATTTGAGTAGAGTTCATGTAAACTACTTGAATGTCTTTGTTTTGCCATCGCATGTGCGCCCAGGTGGGAGTAACCTGGCAGCAGGAAATTATCTTTCTTGGGCTTTGCTCACCTGTCGGATCACCATTTCCAGTGGGGCTTGTTGGAAACCTTCAGCTAGAGGCCGCGTTTAGAAGAAGTCAGTTAATGGCTTTGGTATTGATTTTGTATAACATGTATTAGAATTGTAAATTTTAATATATGTTGAATTAAATAATGTAAAACTCTTGAACCATGTAATATATTTGAGTTGGGATATATTTTGATGGTATTGATGCGGGGGCAGTGGCCATTTTTACTCATTTTATTCGTATGGTGCTTTGTAGTCGGTTGTAAGCTTTGTTGGGACGGGTTTGTACCTTGGGTGAGCTCTGCCTGAGAAACTTTGCCCAGTTTCATGAGTGGTGTGGGTTCTACAGACAATTCTGCAGTGTCGCGGAGTTGACGGGTTGTCCAACGGACCCAGGAGATTTTGGGCATCCTGAGGACTTTGAATTATTGAAATGATGATTTAAAGGAATTAAGAATTTATAACCAAAATTTGAAGAAAATGACTTAAATTCATAAAATTGAGATTTAAATTTTAAAAATTAAGGTTTTGAAGTTTGAAAATTAGGAATTGAGAATTTTGAAAGAAAAATGATTTTTTAAAGCTAATAAATAATTTGAAAAAATAATAAGAAAATGAAATATAAATTTTGTAGAGTGAAATTCAAAGCATTAAATTGGCAAGATGAAGATAATATAAAATTTAAAACTAAGTAAAGTAGTTTCTACATTTGAAAATTTATTTTTAAAGATATTAATATTAGTAATACAATGAAACTTCTTATATCATAGAAAGTCATTTAGTTTCAAAACCTAATGTTGCATTTGAGATTTTATTTTGAAGGTGTATGCACTTAAGTGATAGATAAGTCGGACTAACTCATGGGCTTGACCTAAGATATAGATGAGTTGTCTTTAGAGAAGAGGAATAGACTAATGTGATCGATTAGGTTAAGATAATAATAATAAAAAATAGAAAATAAAGATATAGACATAAAACATTTACAATATATATATCATGCATAGTAAGTAAAATACGAGTGGCATAAATGAATTTAAAAAAATAAAATGAGTGGACAAATAGGAAGTACAATAAATAAGGATTTAAGAACTAGTTAAATAAAATATGAAACAAATTAAGGGTATATAAGGATGAGAGAATATTAAATTACAATGGCGAATTAAGAATATTAAGTATAAATGATGATGAGAGATATATTAGAAAAACCAAATAGATAATGAATGAATTAGGAATATGAATATTTGCCTATTATGAGATTAGAAATTCCCTGCAGAATTACTTTTAAATCAAAATAAAGTAAATAAACAATAAGAAAAGAATTAGAGCCCAAATTTAGGGTCTACGGTGTCTTCGTTTAAAAAGTATTTTGGATTTCAAATATTAAAAAAGTTATTTTCAAATCTATTTTCCATAAAGTAAAATGGGCTTTATAAAGTATGATTGAAGATTGATTTCAATAAATAAAAAAAGTTGAAATTCTTAGCATTTCAAAAAATTAAATAAAAAACTAATAAAGTTGTATAAATTTCATATATAATTAGACTTCAAAAATATAGAATTGTTCAAAAAAGAACAGCAAAGTTTACAAGACACTCTTCACCAATGAGATGCATACTAAGTGAGATTAAGAAGCATCTTCCCCAAAACTATGTTGAGGATATATAATTAATATAATGTAGAAAGTCTTTAAACCGGATAAGATCCACAAATGCTCCCATTTTTACCCATATATATCATTTTACAACTAAACTTTTTTCTAGTCCTAAAATATCCGATGTTTACTTTCGTAACTCAATCATACCCTTGCCAACAATTAATTACACATATGGAAAAACGGACGTTTAAAACACATGATAAATAGTTGACGTATAACAAGAACCCGTTTATCCCTCTTTTAAGAACATTTCCTCAATTTTACCCTAATCTAAGATCGAAATTTCCCCCCAATTTTAAATACAACTTCAGTATGAATCTACACTTTAAATACTTGATTTAACTGCAAAATATGAAATTATAGCTTGAAAATTGGATTCCAATGCAAAATATGATATGTGATCCAAAAATAAAAATAAAAACAGACCATTTGTTGAGAAACATAAAATAAAAAAAATAAAAAATAAAAAATAAATAAAAAAGTTTATGAACACAAAATACACTTTCTCCTTTTAACCATTGATGTAACTTACACTTAAAATAAAACAATACCTTATCCACACTCAAAATTTACAAATTTGATGCCTAGGACGAACATTTACAAGTTTCAAATCTTGCTTTTATTTTATTTTTTAAAATAAAAATAAAAAATTAAGAAAGCTACGTGATTTTTCTTTTTAACAAGTTTGAAAGGCAAAGTGTTGATTTTAAATCTACCTATAAATACTTCAAGCCACAATTTGAAAGGATATATAAAATGCATTTAAGCTGACAATTATTTTAGCCCAAAATTCACTTTCTGTTTGGTGTTAGCAGAATCAGATTACAAAATATCAATCAACTCCACCCTTGTTCTTATATTTCATACTCTTTTTCTAAATAGCCGCTTATAGTTGTCATGAAGCGTAGGCACCAAAGCGCAAGGCTTTACGGAACTAAGTACGCCAAAAAGACATATAAGAGAGTGAGCTTATGTAGAGCACTTACAATATATTCAATTTTATAACAATAATATAAAGAGATTTATTTTTAACAACCAAACGATAATTCATTATATTTATATATAATTAGATAGAACCATTGTTTATATACAAATAGATAACTTTTATTAATTTATTTATAAATAGATAATTTATTATTATGTATTTAAGAGCATTAGATAATTTATTTTTACTTATTTAAAAATAAAGAAAATTTATTATTATTTGTATTTATGAATAAAGAATTTATTATTATTTATTTATAAATAAATAACTAACTAGATAAGTAAAATTTCATTCAAATTATCTTAAGTGGATAATATAAAAATAGATTAAGCAAATAAATATATAAAATATATTTTAATTATTTATTTATGAATTACAAATATAAAGAGGAAAGTGCTCCACCACGAGAGATCGTGGCTAGAAGTGTGGCAGGCCGAGCTGCTGGGCTCGGCTGGGCTGTTGCTGGCTCGGGTGGCTGCAGGCTAAACGAGGCGAGCTTGATGGCCCAGGCTTGCAGTAAATCTCGAGAGCTCAGGCTCGAGCTGGATCGAAAAAGCTTGGCTCGGGACCTTTGAGACCCATCCGTCATTTGGAATGGGGCTTTTGCTGGTCTCCCGGCCAGGCGATTATCTGGTCTTCCACTTGCAGTGCGATCCCCGAGCTGGCGCGCGGTAAGGCCAGTCATGTCCGGATATCAGGTAATGGATCCTCGAAGCTCTAGATCGATGCGACGCTGGATCGGGAAAATCGCGTGAATCCTCCGCGAAGCCGTTGGGGCGCGGCGGCGAAGGCGGTAGGAGCTCGGCGAATCACGCGTCGGCTGAGGGGCCCCATGCGTCTCGGATCGGCTGTTAGTGGAAATAATTTGCCCATGATAGAGCGAAGGTGAAGCCGGCGACGGTATGTTCGATTACGGATCGCTGAAGAGATTAAAAGCGGCGGGCGTCGGGAAGGACATGGATGTTGGGTATGACCCAGCTGATGCGATCGGTCGATCTGGTGTACAAAAATCAGATTCCACCAATCCATAGAATGTGGGGCTCCTGTGGAAACTATAGAATTTGGTGGCCATGAGCTTAGACAAGGTTTGATCTTGAGTGCGTGAGGGGGCAAATGCACGGACCCGCTTATACGATCAATTCGGCGATAAACAAGGATCCAATCTCGTGCGGGGAGTATTGGGGCTCCTTCGGATCTTGATCTTGGACTTAACCCGACTCATTTAAGGCGTGGGTATAGATAAAGAGCATCAAGGGTGATCGTGGGTGGGGTTTCCATAGAGGAAACAAGGAGCCGGCATGCAGGTTGCGAGCGGGGCGGTCTTCTTGGCGGAGTGACACCATCAGGCACGCTAGGTATGAAAGGATTTAGGCCGATCGAGTTCGAGCCCTTGGTAGGCTGATTGCGGATCTCAGGTGACAGTGGTGAAGCTATGGAATGCGAAATTAATCATGCGCGACTTGGTAGTCGAGGGTGGTAGCCAACTTAACCATGTACAGCATTATATTGCTGATAGTTTTACATTTATTACCGTAAATTTGCTTGAGAAGAATCTTAATTTGATAATTATTTCTTTATTTAGATAATTGATTAAAACCAATCATGTTTCTTATTCGATGATTTCCAGAATATCTTATTTCTTCACTCTTGATTTCTACTTGTTTAATTCTATTTCATAATTTTTTAGTTGCAAGTTGTTTGACGGTGGAGTGCGTAATCCGGAAGGAAACAAATGTTGAAGGAATTGGCTTCAACGGCTTTAGCATCAGGTACTAAATCAACTAAGATTAAAAACGATCCCATAGAAATTATTTTCCTTAATTGATGTATTTGTTATCGGATTGATTACAAAAGTTTAAAAGAAATATATGTTTAGAAGAGCAAGTTGATTACAACTACAAACTTGTATAGGCTGGGTTGGGCTTGAGCTCGAGGTTAAGCTCGAGTTCGTTCATATGAAAAGCGAGCTGTGAGCTCAGACGAGCTTTTAAAAAATCAAGCCAAGCAGGCACAGATTTAAGCTCGGTTTCAAAGAGCTCGGCTCGGGCTCGAGCTCACTCATAAATTAACAAGCCTAGCTCGAAATGTTCAAAGCTCGGCTCGGCTCGGCTCGTTACCAGCCCTAATCGTGGCTCCAGTACAGGTATGAACACGATCCTCGTCTTCTCCCCTTCTTCCTCTATTTCCTCCGCTTCTCGCGTTCTTTTCGGTAGATTAGCCCTAATTTTTTTCTTCTTCTTCTTCTACCATAAATACTTTCAGCCACAATTTTTTTCTCTTTTTCTTCCTTCCGATCCACTTCGGCCCTGTCAGGTTTTTTTTTTTTTTCTCTCTGTTCTTGTTCTCTCAGTTACAGCCTCCTTCCAGCCCTAATTAGGGCATTTTATAGTTTTATTTCGTAAAAAAAAAATTAACATTTTTAATTAAGAAAATTTGATGTTTGAGTTGTCTTCGATGAAGAAGATGAAGAAAAAAGAAGAAGAAGGGAAGAAGCGGGAAGTAAGCGCGCCTTTGGAGCCTCGATCTTGGCGGAAGGCGCGCCTTGCGCAGGCTCGCTCTTGAGCGGCTGGCGACCTCAGGCGAGGGCGCTAGAGAATTTGGGAGTCGCGTCGCCTTGCTTGTCAAACATAACTCCATTAAACAATTTTCTTGTCTGCCCAATATTTCTTAGCATCCCTACGCCATAAGTCTGATAAATGCTTGAGGACCACACACAATTTTCCAATTTTTGGAAAAGAAAAAAATGACATCAGTAAGGAGAAGATTTTGAAGCATGTACAATGTTACAAACAAAAATGAATAGTTAAAGAAGAATGAACATGTAGGTGATATGATTGGGATATCTCATAGCTTAACCAATGATCTCGAGTTCGAACCTCGGAAATGTTCCATGACTTACAACTTACAAGCAACCAGTAACAAAATTTGGAAGGCCCAAAATATTTGCATTCGTTAGAAAGAGACGGGACGCATTACCTTGTGTGAGGACCTATTACAACATTTATAGGAGAGGGAAGTATCTTGCTTCAATGGGACAAAGGTTCAGTATTCAATCCTTGGATTTTTTTCTCCTATTCTTTCACGAGTAGACTAAAAGCTACGGATCAAATCACATGGTAATTATAAGTGTAATGATTTAAATTTAAAATAACGGGTTAATTCTCAGAAAGGCTTTCTAGAAGGATCATATGTTGTGACCCGACGGGAGTATGAGTACTAAACAATTGCTTAAGCGTTCTTACACACTATTATCCACGCAATGCATATGAAACATCTCATTGTAATCACCAATGCATTGTCCATTATGTCTAATACATGTGGTAGAGTGCTTAACGTTTCAAAAAGGCAATGCATAAGGAAGGAAGGGGTTCGGAGTCCCTATGGGAGCTGTGAAGCCAGGAAAATTCTGAATTTTACGAAAAAGGGTAAAATTGTAATTTTGATTAAAATCCGAAATTTTCTTTATCTTGAATTTGGGTCGTTTAAAGCTGGCCTCGAGTTCGCGACTTAATTCTGATTGTAAAACAGGGCCCAATTAGTCAAATTCCCTCTCATTTCTAGCAAAAATTAGCCACCAAAAATTTAGACAATCATATAGGGTCAAAGCGAGCACTATTCCCTCATCCAGAAATTGTTTTCAACAGCCCCTTAGGGCATAAAATGAAACAACCTTAGAGTGGAAAATAAACCAAGCGAGGAAAAGAATCCTACCTCTTGGCGTGAAGAAACTTTAGGAAGTCGTAGACACTTCTTAAATTCGAGAACCTTTGATTTCGAACTTCTTGCTTGAATCATAAGACGAAATTAATGTTTTTCGGTACCACCCATCATCTGTAGCCCTCGTTGAGTAGATGAACTTTCATTCGCAGCGACAATTATAGTAGACGAACTTCGTGGGTGAAAGAAGCAGTTTTCTTTCTTTTCTCTCACATCTCTATGATTTTTCCCGGAAAAAAATGCTCATTTTCCTTCTCAATATGAGTTTTCTACCTTTAACTTAAGTCTTAAAGACTTGGCCCACATTCGCCACATGTCAAAGTAGCGATTCGAGGTTCGTTTACCCGAAACAATTTATTTTGTCTTAGTTCAAGTTTAATTTATTTTAAATGAAGCTTTACTTAATTCATTTTCCACTTCGATTTTTCTCAAAAATCCCATTTTTGAAGTCCATCGGGCACATGGCTGATCGAAAATCCACTTTGTCTCGAATTTAACAAAATTAAATGCGGGTAATCAGATTTACATGAAGACCGAATCAATAGTAGATCCATTACATCATCTGAGATATAGAAAAATTCCAGTTTTGCAACTTGTACATTAGCGACAATTTATCGTTTTACCCTGTTTTGGAAAAATTCAAATTTTCCCGGGTTTTACATTACTAGTTGATGGGTTTCCTCTTGCTTGTTAGACTTACTTAATAGTAACTTTGAGTTATGCTAGTCTTTGTTGGTTCTGAGACTTGAAAAGGATGACATGGATGGATCACGCCTTAATATGTCATGGCTAGCGATGAAATTTCCAACTTTACCACTTGATGTTGATGATGTTGTGATTCAACGTTATATTAGAGCATATATATTACTACTTATTGGAGGATGCTTATTTGCAGACAAGTCTAGTTGTTTTATTCATCTCATGTTCTTCCATTGTTATCAGATTTTCGAGCTGCTAGTAAATATAGTCGGGGTCATGTCTGCTTAGCTTAGCTTTATAAGGAGATGTGTCGAGTATATTCCCCAGCTCTTGTCGTGGCCTCCAGGTTTACATTAAGCAACATGATTTTGGGATTTCTTAAGGATTACGTCATAATAAACATTGATAATGTCATGACATGGTTATGAAATTATATAGTTTATGTCACAACATGAGTGTCTTGTATCATTGACATAAAAACTGTACAACTTTAACTTGTCATTTAACATACGGTGCATCGCGAGCCATAAATTTCTTTAATGCGCATAAATTCTTTGTCGCAACAATCTTCTGTTCTCTCCTCTACATATTTTGTTGTGACATAGTTTTCTTTTTATTCTGACGAGACATTTCTTCCTCCAGCTCTTCAACTTTGTTGCAACATTCTTTGCTATGTTGTGACATTCTTTTATGGTTCTTCTCAACCTTTGTTACGACACTAATATCTTTTGTTGCGACAGAGTTTCTCACAGTACCATGGATCTGTTGTCGCGATAGACTTTTTCTTTGTCACGACAAAGTCTTGTTGGCTTGCACTCGAGGCGAACTTTGTGTGCGACAAACTGTGAAGATGTCGTGACATATTTTCTTCTTTGAGATTTTTCGTTGGCTGAACTGTTTATTTAAAAATTGAAATCTTTGTCGCAAAAAACTTGTCTTGACTGGTCTCATGTCGCTTCCATTTTCTGTCTCAACATAAAACTTCTGTGTCGTGATAGAAATCTCTTACTCGGCAACTTTTATTGTTTGCAACATAATCCACTCTTTTATTCTTCTGAAGATTTCACATCTTAAGTTCATTACTATGTTGCAACATAATTTTCTGTGTTGCAACATTCTGCTTGTAATTCTTCTCAACTTCTGTCGTGATAGTAGCCGTCTTTGTCTGAGTTCATGACCTCATGTTGTGTTTATGAGACATAAAAACTTCTCTACTCGCGATAAAGTCTTCTTGCTCTTTCCTTTGCGACTGCGAGATGTTGTGTGCGACACCAGTTTTCTTGCAATGCGCGACATATAATCTTCCTTGGTTTTGTCATAAGTTGAAATGTCTGTCGCAACATGGAAAACTTTTTCGCAGACACACTGTCTTGACTTATCTCATTGTTTTGCTATTTCTATGCCATGAGAGTTGTCTTTTGTCAAGGCAGAGTTCATCTTATATCTTGTTTCTTTATGTGCGACAGGTGCGAAATGTCCGACAAAGAATTCCTTTGCCATTTCTTGATTAATGTTGCAATAGGAAGTAGGAATATTCTCAACATTCTTCTCCACGAACTTCTCCAGCTTTGTTGCGACATAAAAATCCATTGTTTAACATAAATCACTCGAGTCTATCTAAAATTATGTCTGACGGTCTTCGTTTCGAGAAGCGAGTTGACGTCATACATTAGAGCGCAGCCTGGCAGTTCTATTGGGGATTCTATCGCGACATTGCGAGACTATGTTGCTTTCTGACAGGTTACCTTACTGACCCGAATTTTTTTTGCTTTTCTTGTTGGAATGATCTCTTTTTTCCTTCACACGCAAAACAAAAAGTTGGTAGAATATTTATAATTCGACGTCAAAATGAATCATAAACTTCTAAAAACCTTGAAAAAATGGATTAAAAATAGATGATTTTAGGACTCAGCACTTGTCTTAAATTTGGGGGTGTTTTCCCCATATATTACTTTCTGTTGGTGCATACAACTACACCTGAAAACACTTTGACCATATTTACTATTTTTGGATACTTTACTGTTTTTAGGTATTTTGATTTTCATTTTTGGATTATCTTTGCTTCATTTAGTTTTTAGTTTTTTTTGAATGCCTAATTAGTTTTTTATATTATTTTGATGTGTTTGTTAGTTAACTCATAATTACCATTGTGTGGGGATAGTTTGATTCATGAATTGGTCCATTTTACGTTTGAAGATTGTGATCACATTGCATACATTTCTATGTTGAATTGTTGAGCTTTAAGCCAGTGTCTAATTAGTGTTTGCTCTAAATGCCACAATACGGAAAAAATTTTGAAAAACTTTAAATTGTTTGTTTTGCTCTTGTGGAGTCTATTGTGAAATAGTTAGCATGCCTATAATGATGATAAATAATTGTGTCATTCTTTACATTTGAATAATGTTAAAGATAATTGATCGAAAAAACGAATTGGTTGACCATACATTTATACATAGCTATAGATTTACTGCAAAAATAAGCTGGAAGTCTCATATACCCTTGTTCTGATCATGCTAGTCTAGAGAAAAATTAGGAAATCATAATGTTTAGATCTCATAAGACGTTAGAACTTGTTTAATTACCATTTGAGGTGAAATCCTAGATATCACATTTTGGAGAAATGATATAGGCCATCCTTAGAATCGGTTGAGCCTTCTTATCCTACCTGGTTATGCATTAGTCCATAGTCACCTTGTTTAGACGTAATAGCCATGTCTATTGATTACCAACCAAATAGTGTTGTTTCATACTCTTAAAAAGTCGGGTTTTGACACTTTTGCGTAATGCTTGCAATTAACGGATTGTACGTTAGTGGCAACATGTGCTTCTAATCAATTTTATAAGCGATTTTGTAATTTCGCGGCTATAAATATTGAAGATAGGGATACCGCTCGAGCATGAATAAATCAAAGGTGGAACTTCAGTGTAGAAGCGAGAAGATAGAATGAGAAGCAAGAAAGGAAACCTTGAACCCTTGCAAATTTAGCAGGGTTCACGAAACCGTAAACTTCAAATTTCCCACAGGCACTGCAATTCTGACCTCAAATTTTAGTTTGACTTTTGTTCCTCGTTTTATTACAGTTCTTCCCTTTTTGTCTGTAATAGTTTGTTTTTTGTTTATTTTGGTAATTTGTATGGTTTTTGTGGTATATAATCCCCAAAACAGCACTTTGTAAGGGATCTTGAAAATCTTTTAGTAGAATTTTGGGCAAGCTTGTTGAACAAGCTCTCGTTTTCCTTTTCATTTTCTCTCGTTTTCTCGCTAGCCAAACAACCCCTGAGGATGACAACTCAAAGGATGAGCGGCTAAACTACCTCCTTCCTTGAAGGAGAAGGCCTTTGAGCAGAGACTGTGGCAAAGTAGGGGCCCTCATGTTTTGAACGTAGGTATTCTCTTCATTGATGTTCTCTCCTTCAACTTTAGGTTTCGATCCCTTCGATTCACCTTGAATGATTAGTATATGGTAAGCTTTTTTCGGCTCCTTGGATGCTATTAATGAATCACGTGATGTGATTCGATTATCGTGTGAGCCATTGGAAAGGTGATGACTCGAGAGAGCAGGAGTTTTAAAGCGGCGAGAACATTAATGAACATTGAATGCCATTTTCAAAGGATAGTTATTGAAGTCGGGGATTTGCATTTAAACGAAATCCGATTCGAGAGGTAACTATAATATTCTTATCCCAATCTGAGAAAAGGCGAGAACCCTAATTTGCCTGAGACCCGAGCCCAGTGACACGACACATTCAAAGGGAATTCTTCTATTTTACATCACTTTGGTCATGATTTCAACTACCAAAACCCACTCTTTTATAACAACCCAAAATCCAAAATGAATTCACCAGTTTAAACTTC
The DNA here is from genome assembly GCA_016808115.1 of Tetrastigma voinierianum. NCBI lineage: Eukaryota > Viridiplantae > Streptophyta > Magnoliopsida > Vitales > Vitaceae > Tetrastigma > Tetrastigma voinierianum. The sequence continues at coordinate 3,386 of JAEQBH010005879.1, read as the reverse complement.
ACTGTGAGTCATTTATACGAAGAAAACCCATTCATGTGGATAATCCTAGAACCACTGTACTATAGTAGCTATGCTACGCCAGTACGAGGTGTTAGGTTATAAATATTGTTGATTCAGAATACCCTACGGGCTACACATACACACACACGAATCACCTATCTTGAAAACCAAGAACGAACACCCGGATCCTTTTATTTTATCCTTCAGTCAAGAACCCATTTTACCCTTAACATGTCATGTAAAAAGCATACATCAGGAGGAAGACATGTAGTTGAGTGGGAATGATTGAATGAAGAGAGGTTGTTCAACACAAAATTCCAAGGAAGGGTTGTTTGAAAAAAGCAAGGAAAGAAAAACAGTTAGAAAAGTGAAAAGAAGAAAAGAACTCAAGAAGGAGCAAAATTTAACCTTGTAGCCTTCTTACCTTGAGCTATTAAGTCCATAGGGGTGTTTTAACACCTAATACCCCAAGACCAACTGGCCTAGGAGTTAGCTGACCTAAAACTCTGCCACCTAGGGTAGGTAGAAAGCTTAAAGTGATTAAATATCGCGACCAAGCCCTACCTTGATGTTCGAAAAAGAAGAAATTCTTAGTGACTTTTGATAAGAGATAAAAACAATCAAGGGGTTGAGTTTGCATGACTCAATTTGAGATATAGTGAAATATGAAAGGATGAAGCACGAGAACAAAAAGGAAAGTGTGCTTGAGTGTTTTGGGTAAAAGCATAACCTAAATGACTTATTTAACTACCCTCTCACCCTAGCCACACACTACAAACTTGAAAAGACCTATTTGATCCCACAAGGTGTGTTTTTTCCACATTAGTGGAGAATGGTATGCTAAGCAAGCCTATAAAGTCTTTGTCACTCTGCATTTATGGAAATTCCTTAAGAGTGAGAGATCTTTTACTGCATGCATTTTCCTGTTTTCATCTAAACTGCACTTGGAGTAATGAGGGTGAGACTACACACACTCAGAATAGAACCTTGATCTAGGTGCATTCAGCTTGTGGTCAACTTATTAGTTTTAAAGAACATTATCTTGAAATATTATTCAGGTGTTAGAATGCATAATTCTTGAGGCAAAACATTGTAATGCTTATATCTCTATGGAATCACGTTTGTTTTATCTTTAATAAGTTGGGAAATTGTGCCTTTGTTTTTGCTTGAGGATAAGAAAAATGTTAAGTTTGGGGTGTTGTTCGGTGTGAATTATATATGCATTTTGAGTGTACTTTTCATATTTTTATAATTCAAATACTTGATTCACACCCTATTCATCAATATTACACTAATTCTTCATTCTTCAATGTTTTGCAGAACATGAAGGAAAAAGAAAGCAAAAGAAGAGCTTAATGATAGGAAGGCAGAACCAGAGCAAGAAGGCAAGATATGCAGAGGAACCTTTCTTGCCCTCCTAGGCGTAGGGAAAACCCCGCTTAGGCATGTCTCGCCCAGCGAGCTGCTGATCGCATGAAGACTCCCCGAAGACCCAAGCCTCCCGGGTCTGCCTCTGCAGTGAATCCCAGCCTTGCCTTGGTTTAGGGGTTCGCCTAGCTTCCCCTCACCTAGGCAAAAGACCATCACAGTAGAAGAAGACATGTGTCTTCTCCTATGCAAAGAAAGTTTGGCTGGAATACGAATATTCCCATTTTTAGCCTAATCATTGGCCCATTTCCTAAGGGGTATATATATCATACCTGTTTTTCGACCTAAAAGGGGGGAGACTCAAGAAAAGGCGACTACACTTCCATTTCTAGGTATTTTCTCTCTAGGCTTACTTTTTCTAGGTTTTTTAGTTTTTACTTGATTTTGAGTTCATTTTTGAGTCAGATTGGAAGATCCAACCATGTGGCATCTCTCAAGTACAAGGGAGTCGAAGCTGATGGGATTGATTACACATTTGTTTTGTATTCCTTAACTATACTTTTATTCTTAATCTTTCAAGATTTTATTTGTTAAATATGATAGTGACGTGGTTTAAGGCTCATGAGTACAATTTCTCCCCAAAAATGGCCATGGAAATCGGGTGGCAGCTTGTGGTTTTTATCAAATATTTATGTGAATCCATGCTTGTGTTGAGGTTGTATGTTTGTGGATCTTGGATTTTTCAGGGTTTTACTTAATTATTGTGCACTAAAGGGTGAAATTGAAACCTAGAGCCCAAGGGGTTCCAGAGTGACAGCTGAAAGCATCCCCTTAGGGATTAGTTTCTACCTTTAATGTCCCACAATTATTGAAATCAATTTAACTTAATCAAAGAGACCTAGGAAATTAGGAATGCCTAGTACTAGGTGGATTGTATTAAGATGGACAGCATTCAATCTTATGTAAAAATCGTAAGGACCGAAAGGAGATCGATCGGAGCATAACCCGGGATATTCTATTGCAAGGACCGAAAGGACCAATAGATTCCCAAGGATCGACATTCATAGAACCAAGATGTAAAACCCGGGAAAAATGCAATTTTTCTAAAAAATGGCAAAACGGTAATTTGTCGCTAGCACAAAAGGAAAACCCGAAATTTTCTAGATTCAATGACGAACGGACTTCACCATTAGAATCGCTCGCGAAGCCTAACTACCCAATCAAATTTGACCGGATTTCAGACCTGCCTAATTTCACGTAGATATTTCGAGCACCGGTGTCAAATAACACTTTGAGTGGTGCCAATATGACATGACCATGTGGATGCCACATGGCAAGCTTAGATAGAGGGCATATGGCATCGAGCCATGTGTGGCGCATTTGCCAATCTAGTGTACGTGTCCATGTGACAACATGGCACATGGCAAATGGAGCATATGAAGGACACATGACAAATAGGAAAGTGAGAGAAAGTTTACTCTTGTTGGAGCAAAAAAAAAAAAAAAACAATTCGGTGAAATAAAGAAAAGGAAAAGAAGGAGAAAAGGAGAAATAGTAAAAGAAAAGAAAAGAAAGAAGAAAAAGAAATGAAATGAGAAAAGACCTGAAAGGAAGAACTTACCTTGCTATGAGTTAGAAAAAAGAAACTTACCTGTGGTATTATATGCCATTTACCTTAGAGATGGTGGCAGAAAGTGTGGTCTTCATTGAGGAGTTACGGGTAGTTGCCAACAAAGAGGTAGGGTTTTCTCCTACACTAATTCCTCTTAATAGAAGGGTCGCCAAAAGTGGCCGTGTGGTTTAGCCAACCATGGAATTTGAGTTTGGACGTTGGGTTCATTTTGGAAAAGTTTTAGTGGAGTTTGAGAGCCCACTTCATAATTGATTATAATTTGTTAATAGCGATCTTGAAAGTTGTAAAAAATAAATAAATAAAATAAATAATAAACAGGTGAAATTTAGATTGTTCTTTGTTCCTTTTCCTTCTCATCCTACATGATGGCTAGTTTGTGTGGACT
>JAEQBH010005878.1:0-87647 GCA_016808115.1 Tetrastigma voinierianum | reverse complement strand
TGAAAAGTAAGTTAATTCAAGTAATCGAAATCTCGAGATCTCAAAAAGTCGTAAGGATTGTCTCCACTTTCTTCTGTTTCCAAAGATATAAATACTTTAAACCCCTCATGTCTTCCAAAAAAGAAAAGAACTTTAGGGCAGCTGTGCCTCTAGTTAGCGTTTATGTTCTGTTTTACATTAATGTATTTTTACATTGTGTAAAATTTTCTGGTGCGGTGTGTAGGCTCTTTATTTCTTTTGTTTTTTTTTATTTATAATTATAAGTAAAAAAATAATTATTGATTTATAAAAAAAAGCATCGAAAGCGCCTTACCAGAAAGCAATAAAATAAAATAAAAAAACAAAAATCCCCTCAGCTTAACCCTAACACAAAATCTACAAAAGGGGCCCTGAACATGTCCATGAAAAGAATTCTCCTCGTTATTAAAAGCCCCACTGTTCCTTTCATGCCAAATCGTCCAAAAACAATTTCAACACCAAAAAGAAACCCACAGAACCCATGTGTAGAATGATACCTTAACGGTGAAGCGTGGACGGACGTGGGGACTGGACTGGCTTGCCATGGTTTTTGGACCTCAAAGGCTGAAAGCGAAGTAGATGTTCTGTTCTGACGGATTAAACGAATAACTGAAACCCCAGTTTGGTTAGGATGCGAAAACACGAAGAGAAAAATCGAACTGAGACAAGAAAATAAAATGCTTAAAATCAGGCAAGGCTTACTTGAGATAATTCATGTCCAAGATACGTGAACTCAAAGAACTAAGCAATGAGGGGAAAAGAGAAAGTGCGTCGTGGAAACATATAGAGATTCAGCAAAGAACACACAAATCCACCTTATATGTCAAGTGAAAAGAGCTTTGGCACGTGGCCAGATTGACGTGGAGCCTGATGGATCACAGATATTTTCTCAAAGGTGATGGATATAAGTAAATGGACGGCTGGGATGCGTTTGATCATATCAAAATGAAGTGGGTCTGTGCAGTGGTATTGCAATTCAACGGTTGAGGCTTCATTGTCACAAGTATCCGTTTTCATTTCCTGCAGTCATGAAGTTTTGTAGTGTGGGACTACGATACTTCTTGCCACTTTAAAAATCACATTCAACACGTTAAATCATGCGTTATTGGTCTTCTCATGGTTCATTCGTTAGATCGACCATCAATCATGATTAGTCCGATAATATAATAAATCGTAGTTCAAATGCACTTTTTTTTTTAAGTTTTATGAAAGGATTGCAACTTGAATTTGACTTGTATAAATGAATTTGACACGCAAATTAATGGATTACAAAGCAGTGGATATGAAACTATGATATGGACTTTCTTCTTCCACATTGCAAAAAAGATGTGAATGAAAATTTTCTTTAAAAAGAATTGATAAAACATTGATCTAGCAATCTCGTGGGTGGGCTTGGTCAAATTTGGATAGGGTTTTTTTTGTTAATAAAAATAAATAATCCAATTCCATTCAGATCTTTAACCATCCCTAGTCTAAAGCATTTATGGACACATGACTCGACGGTACTTTAACTCCCATTTTCTATACTAAGGAAATTTTACTCTAAAATATAAATGTATACATATAAGGTAGCATAACTTATTATACTACCACCGAGCTGTATTTAAAGTCTCATAAGATTATTTTGAGTTCTATTTTACTTATACTAAGTGCAAATTCCAGAGCATAAATATTTTATATTTACATTTCAAAATCAAGATAAAAAACCTACATATATTGGATTCCTAATTATGTGTTGTCTATCAAATGCGGGATGTCCCTTACACTTCATACTCCCACAAGCGATAAAAACACTCACTGCCTTATAATCTATTTAAAAATACAGATAACATATACGATCACCGTAGGAGTACATCAGAAGCCACCTAACATGGCATTTCGTGGATCACCATGGCTAAACAAAACACAATAATCTGAGAATTGTCGATTCGCGCACTGATTCAATCCATCACGCTTACGAATTAACGACGATCCACCTAACACGAACTCAAGATCTTCTCCCCATCCCCTCTCGTTAAAACACCTACCTAACGAGATCACACCCCAAGATAGAGCTTCTCTCTAGATCCTGACGCCGAGTCAAAAACGTTGTGATCAATAGTACAGTGGCGACTCAAACACTTATTTATAGCCGACCACAGCCCTCCTCACACGGCCGGGCCGTGACTCGCCACACTAACAAATGTCCCCATATTGGGATCGATTAAGAATCCATATATCTCACCTTATTAATTTAAAACTAATCTCGCTTAATTTTTAATTCAGATAAAATTTACATTAAGAAATTCTTACATACATAACAAAAATCTTGTAATTAAGGTGCCGTTCCTTTCACGTTTTTATGTTCATTACTCATAACACACACACACGTATGCCACATATATATTATAACCTAAGCCTTATGTTCAGATTTCTCAATGGAAACATAACGGAAACAAAAACAATAGTACCTCAGATACATTACAGATACAGTAGATAGTGATAATAGAGTAGAGTATAGACTTGCACTAATTCATTTAACATTAATGCCTTAATTTTCATGAGGCATCATCTAAGAAGGTTAGGAAAATGCCTACATTATAAACCAATTTTTCCTGAACAGTATAAGGCAAATCCTAAGTTCATTTTCAACTACAATTTCGACCTAGGAATGAGGTTTTTAAACAAAGTGTTTCCCTTAAAAAATGTTCACATATGTCTTAAGTTTCCAAAGGCCTGCGACCAGGTCATATCTCGACCTTTAAATTAAAGAGGTATGACCTAAACATTCCGACCGCTTTCCTAGACGCTTCTGTGAACAAAACCTAAATGTATCCTGTATTTAACAATTTTCTCGGATTGATAGAGACATAATTTGACCATACTTTCTTCATGAAAGTTATTGTCCTAGGTGTCTAGTTTAAGTAGAATTTTGATTCACCTCATTTGAATAAGTATAACTCAAGATATGGTGCAAACAACATGAACTAGTCTTGTAGTAGAAACAAAATCTGTATCTTAACATCATACTCAATTTCAAGGATCTTAGAGTAGGATTTAGTTCTCAGTATCTTCTAAACATTTGTAGCACTAGGTCTTAAATTTCATCTCCAATTGGAATCATCCAATTTAGAAGTCCCGTAGCCAATTGATGACTCAAAACATACCACAAATCTAATAAATTCTTTGATGTAGCCCTTAAACACTTGTACACCAATTCACACATCTTTATAATGGCCACAACCAAATAATATCACAATTACACCATCAATTCAACATCATAACCAAAACAAGATCAAAACAAACATCAAGCCCTAATTAAAACCAACAAAAAGGTCCCAAACATGGAAAGAAGTAGGGTTTTTCCTAAATAACAAATGTGAGATTTTCATACTTTCCATACATCAAATTTTTAGTTTTATAAGATAATTTAAACCCAACTCATCCTATAATTAAGGTTGAATTGAGTTGTTATTTTATTAACAAAAAAAACCCTATCCAAATTTGATCGAGCCCACCCACCGGATTGCTAGGTCAATGTTTTATCAATTCTTTTTAAAGAAAAATTCCATTCACATCTTCTTTGGCAATGCAGAAGAAGAAAGTCCACATCAAAATTCCATTCTTTTCATACTTTCCTTCTTTTCTTCCTTCATTCTACTTGAACATGAAAATCTCAAGTAACAAAAACCCTAACTCCAAAATCTTGCCTTCTCCCCAAACTCCGTGCCCTAGCTCTCCAAAAACCCAAAATGGGAATCTTCACCTATTTGCCATGTTTGGCTTTAAGGCATTTTATTTGCAGATTTCTTCTTTTTCCTTTTTTCCTGAGCAAAAGTAGATTTCAAAAACAATAGAGGCACCTATATACAAAGAATGACTTCTCCTCCGAATCGTAACCCTAGTTTCCTTAAGCCAAAATGAGAAATGTTTATCCTAAAAGATATCTGGTGTCTTAGCGTAAGTTTCTGGCCTCACTTATCCTTTTTGCATTTTAGTCCTCTTCTTATTCTATTTTGCAATCTGCTATCAAAATTCTATATAGGCATATAATCTTCTTAACTTATACCCTTTTGAGTCTTTAATTTGTCAAATTATCATTTTACCCTTATTCACCCTTAGTACTTAAATTTTCTAAAAATACAATTTTAACTTTTATTATACCACTAAAATGTAATAAACAATTAGGGTATAATTTAAGCAGTATTACAAACCGACTAGGATCCAATCATACGATCAAATTACCAAATTTTTTCAAGTGATAAAATAACAATTCAACCTAATGGGTGGGTAATAAGGAGTTGGCAGACTTAGAGTCTCTGGGCTCATAGTTTGTGGCTCATGATTGGTCTTATATTCTTTGACTCTATATGGTACTTGTATAGGATGTGGGGGTGGTGGGACAACTAGGTAATGGTTAATGGGGTGAAATGGCATTGTGTTTTGTGATAATGTTTGTCTCATCCCTTATTTTATAAAAAAAAAAAATTCTTGATACTATGAGTATGAACTACTCTTAAAGTAGTAGAAACATGTTAAATCTACGAGAGCCTTTTAAATCCAAAGCAAATAATATCTATATGATAAAATAGAATCGAATTATTATAAATGTTATCAAAATTGATTTCTAACTTTTTTTTTTTTTTTTGTTTTTTTTTTTTGATAACGAGGCGTCTCGGTCACGACAAGACATCGACTAATCTCTACGACCATAATATCCTACTAATCCACTGACACTGTAACACGCAATAAATTCGAATGTTTCACTTCCAAGTGACCGAACCTGATTTAACTTTAATATGAAGTTCATTTGATCCGATAAAGGGTGTTTATTTGCTCGAGTGAGGGCCCTTTAAACCATGAAACGAACAATATCTTTGTTAACACTTGCTAAACTCCAGCCACCACTCCAAGTGACTTTTCTTTAACCACGGTCTCTCCCCTTTTCTCCCTCTGATTTATTTATTTCATTTTTGGCCCCCATCTCAGGGATAAATATAAGGCATAATTAAAAAACGTTTAAATAATCCCATGCAGGTTAGTACATATATTTTAAAGTTTTAAAAAAATATATATTTTGATGTTAGAAATATATATAAAATAACGCATAACTTTATACTCCTTAAACTTCAAAACTTTTTGCACTTGTATGAAACTTTCAACAAAAAGCAATTGGGATCATTCATTTATTTTAAATGAATCTCAAACTTTACAAAATTTGGGATTCCAAATTTTCTACAAACTCATGTCAATCCTTTTACATGAGAACAAAGCAATAGAAAATAAGTTGTATGTGAGAATGTTATTTTTGACACTTTTTAGTATAATTAGATAGATTATGCGGATCACAAGGACACCTCAATTAATCACATGAGATCTTGAAGTTAAGAGCGCATAAACCTCCCGTAGTCTTAAGAAAGACTCCAACTAATGACCAATTAGATAACCATCTCACCCAAATCGGGCTAGGTAGGGGGGTTTTCAAAAATTCAAAAAATTGTTAAATTGTAATTAATAGTACAAAATTAAAATGATTTGGGATAACCCCAAAAACCCCATTAATTTACAGAAGTTGAATCCAATCTGCTGATCATTTCAAGAAGGTTGTTCATAGTGATGGAAAAAGCATCCTGGAACTTGTCAAACACAGAAGTTGAATCTCCATACAGCAATCCAGGCAACAGTTCATACACAATATACGTCCTCATATCCTCTCTTTCCCTAACCGAAACCTTCATCAGCCTTTCCACCACATTCACCTCCATTGATCTCACTTCTTCCTGGTCTATAAACACCGAATACCTGGTATGATCCTCCGGCAAATGCCATGGATACTGGTAATATGCTGTGAATGGATCAAACAGAACCGGGATACAGCCTGAAACCAGAGAATCGAACACTGATTTTCCGTGGGCTGTTCCGCGGCTGTGGGCAAATTCTGACTCCATAAACAGCTCTATAATGGATTCCGGCTGACCACAAGCGCCGGAATCACAATCCAAAAACCGGCATTTCCAAGTGTCTGCTGAAACACAATCTTTGATCAACACCGACCTTATATTCTCCGGCGCCCCAGGCCTTGCGGCGCCGGCGAAACTAACTAGGTTGTTACGCTTGGATTTCATGATCTTGAGCTGCCATTTCACGATATCTTCGTCGGAGTGAGGGTGAAAGTGGGTCGGATGCGGGATTCCGATGTCATTGCTATGCCATGGCTGTCTCTCTATCAAGAGCTTTACTGGGTTCTGCATTTGATCAAGCTCAAGAAATCTAGTCCCCCATGAAGTATTATTCATCCTCCTGAAATCCCATGAAATTTTGCCCAAAACAAAGACATGATCCTTACCGGAGTTTTTCATCCACGGCGGCTGAGACTGCAGCCACTTTACAAGTTCTAACCCCAAACTATCCTTAACGTCGCCGGAGACATTCTTGAAGTGCCATCTCAGGATGTCTAGTCCTGCCAAGTAGGGCGTGGAGCAAAGCTTTGGCTTCATTCTGATCATAAACCCTGGCAAGGATGCTTCAAAACCCTTGAATGAAATAATATCGGTTCCATCATCACTGATGAGTCTGATGCCATCCCTTCCCAAGCTTCATTATAGGCTCTCCAATCCTTTCGTTGTTCAAATATTTGCAGAAGTTCATCCATGGAAACTATATCATAGCACTGAGCCAACAACTCTCGCTGTCTCATAGATCATACACAAACAGCCCTCCTTGGGTTACAGTCGCTGCCGGAGTCTTTTCGCCGTCCGGGACCAGCGCCCACCTACTTCTTCGACTATCTTGACAGCATTGGCAACCACCCCATCTCTTCATTTCAAGAAGTGTCTGAAATCCGAACTGGTTTTCAACAAAATCATCGACTATACTGTTAGAAGTATTGTGGATGATTAAACCGGATTTAAATAGCTGGGTTCCGGCGGAGAGGCAGTAGAGGTTGTTAAGTTTACGGGAAGAAACGCAGAGGTGGAAAATGTTGCCGGAGATGACGGTGGTGGAAGAAGACCATAAAAAGACAATAACTAGAACAAGAAGAACAGCAGGGATTCGACATAGAAGTTTGGAAATAACTGAAATGAATGAACCGATTTCTTCTGCTTCTGCCTTTTTGGGTAGTCTGGATCTTTTCTTGGATATGGAAATGGCCATTTCTGGTGACGGAAGTGTTTCTTCTGAGCTTTCCTCCTGGTTTTCTACTGGGGGTGGCGTCTGCATATTTTCTAGGAAAATTTGTTGTTTGGACATGGACGCACGTTGAGAATCATTGGAGACTGAATTCGCTTGCATTTTCGAGAAAGAATGCAAATCCAATGAATCATCGGTGTCCCCTAATTTGTTTGCACGATCCTGTGTGAATTGCATAATATAAGATCTAAATATTTGACTGATCATATATTATTTTCATTATTATTAATTAATAAATTTACCTGAATGGATTCAGTTGACTTTCCCATATGTAAATAAATTATTTTGAATTTCCTTATTTGGATTACCTTATTTAGTTTGTTTCCTTTGATAATGGTTGTTACCATTTAAGCGCTCAAAAACTTTAATAAGCATGATTTTCCTAGTTTACAGTCATATTAAAGATAAAAAATCAGTTGTAATTAAAATTAGTTAAAAAGCTTATACATTTATAAATTATTTTAGTCTTTACACACCGATCAAATAAGTAAAACGAGTTTAAATAAGCAAATACAAATAATGTTTTATTGATTTTTCTTCTCCATTTTTCTCTTGGAATACTTTCCCTTCAACTGTTTTTAGAATCTGCCCCCGGGCAAACACCAACTTAATTAAATACTAATTTTTTATAAGAACTTATTAGATGGGAGGTTATATTATAAGTACTTTATTTAATGTTTATTTCATATTACGCATATTCAAAAACGCTTTATGCATTATTTTAATATGTTTGAACACATTACACAAATATTATAAATAAATGAAATTACTAAAAAGATCATTATAAACACTTATAAAATTAAAGTGTTTAAATAAAAATACTTATCATAATTTATAGATAAAAATTAATAAAAACTAAAAACATTAAAAAATTAATATATATATATCATAAACTATATAAAATTAAAATAAATCTGAATATTCATATATTGAAAACATTTATCATTCACATGTAATTTATATTATAAAAAATAACTAATGAACGATACTCTCATCTCCACTTTTGTTTCAAATGCATCAAAAAGATTATAAAACTTAAGATATTCAAGTTTCTTTCTTCATTAAAAATATTTATGATGCCAGAATTAGATAAATACGATTGCTCTCTAGCGAACTCATAATTATTTAAGATGCTAAAGGCAAAGAAATTCCTTTAGCCTTAAGTGGAGAAAGGTGCACTTAAGACTCGATCTTTTAAGCTATAAGAACTCCAATCTTAATATATAAATAAAAATTATATATCTAAGTAAACATTATCATATAGTTTTTATCGAATAATAAAATACAATAAAGTAAAACAACAAACATAAAAATCAAACATCACTAGTGCTTCCCATTATCACAAACATTTTCAAAGCAAACTAAAAATATCATTAGTGCTTCCTATCATCACAAAAATTCAAGGTTCCAAAGCAAAACAAACACTCATGGACTTGCATCAAATTCTAAATCAAGAAAATCATCATCAATATCATTTTTCAGATCATCACTTAATTTGTTTATATTTTTTAATTATATGCAAAAATTTCCATATTTTTTATATATTTTTTCAAAAGTTTACCTATTTTTTACATATTTTTTTAAAAATTTCCTATTTTTTACATATATTTCAAAAAAAACTCTATTTTACATTATTTTTCAGATGTTTTTTCTATTATTTTTTGTTATTTTTTATGATCTTTATATAATTTTTCAAAGTAACAAATAATTTTTTACATAATTTTTTTTGGGAGTTGTTTTATATATATATTTTCATTATTTTTCATAATTACAGTTTTGCCACTAAAATGATCAATTTTTAGGCTTTAGTAAAACTTTTTTTGATAAACTTTTCCATAAAACTTATTGAAATAAACTTATAAGGAGTCATAAGTTATTTTCATAATCTCTTCCAAATACCTATAATTTTTATCAAAAGCACTCTTATGATAATTGTAAACCCAAAAATTTGCACATATTATTATTATTATCGTTAATATTCAATATTCAATTTTATATTTAGATTATTTATTTTTTCTTATCTCCCCATTCACCTACTCCATATCTTCTCTCTCTACCCATGCCCTACCCAACTAACCCTCTCTCCGCTTTTGGGATTTCCCCCTTCTCCTAATCGGCTCTTCTTCCTCCTCTCTTCTCCTTCTTTGGTTCTTCTCCTTCCTCTCTTTTTCCGGTTTTTTTCTTCCATCCTAGTTTCCTTTTTTTTTTTTTTTTTTTTTGCTCATACTCTAAAGAAATCAAAGACAAAGACTACAAAGGTAAAGACTCACTTCCTTTATTTTTTTCCTTATTTTCCTACATTTCATTTCTTTATTTCCCGGACCATCACCATATCGGAAAAACATTTGGCTAGTCGGCGTCGGCCATCCATTGTCGGCGGCGACCTCCTCCCCTCTCCCATCCTCCTTTCCACACTCATTTCCCTTGCTTTCTCTTTTTTTTTTTCTTTCTCATTTCCTTTTTCTCCAAAACACTTGTTTTTCTCTTTACTTGACCAAACACCCACTACACTTTTTTTTAGCATAAAGTTCACATATGTATATTTTTGTGGTATTGAGTTTTCTTTTGGCTGACTTTATGGGAGATTTGGGCAGCTGACAGATCATGAGTACTATGGTCTTTGTGCCTAAACCCCATTACTCATCAGCCTAACGCCCGCGCCGAGCTCCGTCTTCGACCCGTACCACGGCCGGCCAAAGATGACTCCACTGTGCAGATTAAAACCAGGTGCAGGAACTTAACTGTGATCAGGACCCTAAACCCGTCCCGATCCCGAGTCCCTCGCGCCCATCCTAACGCACATGGGAAGTTTGTTATGGATAAATATATTAAGGAAGAAATTACACACATGATATTTATCCACAAATCTCCCAGTATCTAAATCTCATACGTCTAAAAAACATAAATCCTTAATAAGGGAGAATTAGTTCTTGATAAGGAAAGAGAGATTTTATCACCAAAATCATGAAATTATCTTTCCTATAATCAAGGAGAAATTCGTGTATAAAAAGAAGACTCCCTTACCGATGAAACGGATGAATTTAATGCATGCGAACTTCCTTCTTCCTCTTCTCTATCCTTTTGCCGACTTAATCATCGAAGAGGCTACCGACACACCGTTGCCGAACCCCTTTTGTTGCAAGTTTACATCGCGTCGCTGATGCCCCAAAGGTCAGACTATCTAGATAACAATAATTGGAATTTTCAAAAGCCTGTGATATGGTCATTACCCGACTGAAGATTTTAAGTTCCCATAATATATGGTTGTTGTCCTACCGGCACTTTTAAAATAAAAACCGTATGCATGCGACAAGTATCTCGTTATAATTTTTATCAAACATGACTCATGTCTTGTTGCCATCTTCATATTTCATTAAAATGCGCTAAAAAGTGCCAAGGATTACACAAAATGTACGCATACTTGTGGCAAAACGGTGCCCCTTACAAAATCTCCCAAAATGACCAAAACTAACATAGGAAAAGAAGCCAGCTATATTCCTTTGCGACGACACCTCCTTAGATCCTTCTCGTCGCTCGCCCCGATCTATCTCATGTACCGACCTCGACTGGTTGTCGTCTGGCCAATCTACAAAAACTCTAGAGGAAATAGGTCGGTAGAGTCGGGCATGCCATCCGACCCTAGTCAGGATGCGAGAGCCTTATAATAATACCAAACATCGAATTCAAATTTCAATTATTGAAGAATTGATCGTGGGAGGTCAAGACGCATTGAATACATATGAAACTCATTTTTGACCTCATTTGGGCTCAAGGCAAAAACGTGGTTGGGATTTCGACAAACCCCTACGCTGAGCGCCATATCGATTTTAAAGATTTGCCGCAAGATCTCTCGAGATTTGTTTTATGATTATGTCGTATTTCTTTAGAAAGATTTGCTCCAATATTATTCTATCCATTTTAGAAGATTTGCTTTTTTATTTTAGAAAGTTTTCTTTAGGGAGTTGCTTTTAAATTTCAGAAGTTTCTTTCCTAGTTAAAGTAGGGAAGTCTTTTGATCGAAAGTATGAGACTATATATACCCCAATGTAGTATTTTAAGAGTACCGTTTAATAATACTTTGCATTTCTTTTAAGATTTCTCTCTCTGGGTTTATTCTTAGTGATCCTCTTCACAGGTCACCAAGCGCTTCTCATACATAGGTGGATTCCTCGCGGCGGTCTGTCTCGCTTTATCAATCAACCCATCCATAGCTGATCGTGGGCGCCTTCACTCCACATTCATCTTGTGTGGATCGTTCATTAACCCGATGGCAAATCACTCGTGGCAAACTCTACTTCACCATCTCATCTTCTCTTTTTAAACTTTCCATAACCATCTTTCAAACCTCAACCCAAATCTTTTCATATCTTGTTCCATACTAGTAAAACATTCTAAAATACCATTTTCCCTTTGAGGTATTTCACAAATACACATTCCCTAACTTAGAAAATCTCATAAACTCGGTCCATAACCTGCTTTGTACTCTAGAAAAACTACCCCAAACCCATATTTTACTCTTACCAAAACTTCTCTAGATCATCCATCACGGTCCCAACCTTGCATCAAAGTGGTATCGAGCTTAAAGGATCATATCGATCACAGAAGCCAAAGGGTATTCGTGTCCCGAGACAAGAGTCCTAATCATGGTTCAGCGGTACCTCAATCCCTATCAGAAAAACACATTGCCGACCAATCAGGTTCAGCTGTCAAGAGCAGAAAAAGAAGATGGTGCCAGTCAATGATGATCCTACGGCGGCTAAAGACCTTCATAAGGTGAAGGTGATGAAAGCTTTGACGAGGGAATTGTGCCGCCTAGCCAAGTTCGAATTACTTAAGGCTAGTATAGCTTCGCAAAGACAAGCATTCAAGAGAATATGAGTATGGAGGTAGCGTATGACGACGTATACCGCTGATGATGATTACTAGTGAGAACGAATACCAGATGAGTTCTGTATTCAATCCAAAGTTTGATATTCCGGAATTTGAAGGAAGAATGCATGCTGATGACTTCTTGGATTGACTTAATACCGTCGAACGTGTCCTTGAATATAGTGATCCCCCTGAGCGGCAAAAGGTGAAGTTTGTGGCTATCAAGATGCACAAGAATGCTTCTTTTTGTAAAATTTAAAGAAAGAACGCAGAGAGATGAGTACAAGAAGATCAAATCTTTAAAGATAAGAAAGAATCATATGAAGTATCTTCCCTTCCAATATCGCCAAGATATCTTCCTTAAAAATTCTAATTTAAAAGAGAATCTAACCGTGGAGGAGTATTCAAATCGAAGCTTGAAAATCATGATCAAAGGAGACTTGCAAAGAGGCCGAGGAGTACCATATCCCAATTACCTTACCGGTTTGAGGTTTGAAATTTCAAAACTGCCTTAATTGCAAATCATATAACACTTCTTCAAGATGTGATAAAGCTTGCTCCCTAAAAGTCGAGCTCTAAACAAGTATGGGGGTTTTACTACAAATCGGATTGTTAGTTGATCAGACAAGAATCTACCAAGGGATCCTAAGAGTGCTAAAAACTCCACTTTAAACCTCAAGTGTGTTAGTAAAGTACAAGCCGATAAGAGTCTACCTTTAAGTCAAGGCAAAGGCTTAAATGCCATGGATTTGGGCATATAGCTTCAATGTCCTAACCGACGAGTGGTTGCCCTGCCAAGAATATGAAGTCGAGGAAGAAGATTAAGAGGCAAATTGAATCTCGACCATGAAGATAAGTATGAGCTTACTATGCTCGACTACGGGACTTCCTTAGTTGTTCAAAGGAGTCTTAAGATAGGCAATCACAGAAAGAGGAGAATTGGTTATGTCCAATGTCTTTCACACAAAGTGCACATCTAAGGATGTGGTTTGTCATACACGATAGCTGGAGCTTCGAGAATTGTGTTTCCTCGCTCGAGATGGTGCAAAAGCTCGATCGAAGATGGATCCACATCTGAAGCCCCAAGTAAACTTAGTTCGCCTAAGAGGGTAGTGATATCAAGGTAAAGCATAGGTGCCTTGTCTCTCTTACAATCGAAAGCACTACCAGATTAGCCGGTGTGATGTTATTCCAATGGATGCTCATTACATATACTGGAGGCCATGCAGAATATGATGTAGGTCATTTATGATGGCTTCAAGAACACTTACACATTCCGCAAGGATAAGTACAAAATTGTCTTGTAGCACCGTTGAAAAACCGACAATTGTTCTCCAGCTCTCTTCAAACCGCCAGGCACTTTATCGCCAAAACTGAAATGAGAAAGAAATCAGACGTTTAGATGTGACGGCCTTGCTGCACAAGAAACCAAATCGGTAAAGAAGAATGCCAAATATGTGGAACAAGCAAATGTACGCCGCAAGATGTTAAGTTTGAGGTCATAATTTAGCTTGGGTACACTCTTCGCGAAGGATAGTTTCACCAGAAAGTTTGAAAGCTCTGGCCAAGGGTAGATGACCTTTCAAGATTATAGAGAAATTAGAGAGAATGCCTACAAGTTGCAGCGTTAATGAATATGAAATTTCTCCAACGCTCCAACGCCACGACTATACTATCACTGAAGACTGAGGTAATCTTTTTCCCAAACATGGGGGATTCAGTGCGAGTTTCTATAAACACACCAAACACGGAATTCAAATTCTAATTATCAAGAATCGGATCAGGAGGTCATACAGCTGAATACATGTGAAACTCCTTGACCTCATTCGGGCCTTGAAGGCAAAACGCGGCCGACGGGATAAACCCACGCGGTACCACAATGATTTTAAAGATTCTCCATTACATCTCTTGGAGGATTTGTTTTATGATTATGCTGTATTTCTTTTAGAAAGATTTGCTCCAATATTTTATTCTATCCATTTTAGGAAGATTTGCTTTTTTTATTTTAGAAAGTTTTCTTTTAGGAGTCAGTTGTAATTTAGAAAGTTTCTTTTCCTAGCTTAAAGTGTGTTGCTTTTTTTTTGATTTAGAGTGCAGACTTGGTATATACTTCTAATGTAGTCTTTAAGAGTGTCTAAGCTTAATAATATTTTCGATTTCTTTAAGAGTTATCTCTTGTTCTCTTATCTCTTAGGTGGATTCCTCATGGACGCAGCTTCGTGACTTCTCATATCAAGGTGGATTCTTGCATGGTGCTGTTCGCTTTATCAATCAACCTGTCTATAGTTTTAAGCCAGCTTCACTCCATCATCTATCTTGTGTGGATCGCTTCATTAACCCTAAGTAACCACTGCGGCAAACTCTACTCTCCTCACCATCTCATCTTCTCTTAAACTTTCCATAACCAATTTTTCAACCTCAACCCAAACTTTCCATATCTTGTTCCATACTAGTAAAACATTCCTAGCATCATTTTCCCTTATATACCACAAATACACATTCCTTAACTTAGAAAATCTCATAAACTCGTCCATAACCTGTTTTGGCCCTAGAAAACTACCCAAACCCATATTTCGACTCTTACCAAAACTTCTAGGATCATCCATCACTTGGCCCCAACTCGCATCACCATCTCCGTATGCTGTGTTTGAATGCACAACATCCGTAGCCATAAGCAAAAATCAGCTCTAGGGCCTTCTGGTAGTCTTCCTCCATGGCTTCCTGTGTCTCGCTTCGCTTGGGAATGAAGGAGGACACTGGATTCGATGCCTCGAATCTAAGAGGCTTGGGTTCGGGCCAATCGTAAGGCGAGCACCAGCCTCTGACTTGCGCTTGTCTCCCTCCTCAATTGCCAAGGCATCTAGAACCCTAGCCAAAGCCATCCTCTACTCCTAGCTTTGGCATCACCTCTCATGAATGCGCACGAGTCATCTTAGTCCAGCTGGGCCTCTCTCTTTCTTTCTCCGCTCATCCACCCGCTCAGACTGGCTTTGGGCCCGTCCTGACAACAATGCTCGACTTAGATTTCGCCTTTGGCCAAAAAAAGTGTCAGTTTAATGCTTGGAAACAAATTTAACCTGGGCATAAAGTCGTAGTTTTCGACGCCATCAGCCAGGATTAAACCCCTGCGGTCGACGATCCATATTCCAGAGGGCCTTCACTACCAGAAAAGAGAAGTTAGAAGAAAATTGCTACGCAAAACTAGTAATCAAGTACTAAACATCAGCACATACCAGTTCAACCAATCGGTGAAAGTCATGGTTATGATGAGCAAATTTTTGTCTTAGCCATTGATCGAAGGCCTCCTTATCCATGCATTTCCGGGAACAAGATGGTATATCGCCCGGGCGGTAGCCGCTCATAAGTGCTCGAAAATAATCGGGATGTAGGTCACACACGTGCGTGAACTGAGATTCACCGTTGAAGGGGCTCCAACGATGGATGATTTCTGTAGAGCACCTTGACAAGACACATGCTCTCGGTTTAGGATGGTTCCTCTCCCTTCGCGGCTGAACATACGTGGGTCAATCAAAGAACTTCAAGAGGAAACCTTCCTGCCAGCTCGCATTCGCAAGCCCTGGAGGAGCATCGAAGAGCCGACACCCCCGATAGTGGCCTTTCTCCAATTTTGTTGACATTTGGAGGCCCCCTAGCTAGGATCCCCTCCTCCAGAGATACACCAACCTCATTGGGGACACCTTCCAAGGCCTACCATCATCGGGGCCCAATTGTGGAGCCCACTTGAAATTATCGCCTATATCTCTTCCTTCCGAGCCTCTTCATCCTGAGAAAACTCCGCCTCTCGACCGCTTTCCACCGACTGGGGGTAAGTCCCACCCCGAGCCCGCAACCCGGTCACATCCATACAACAAACCCTGGTAAGGCTTAGACATTTCCTCCTCCCTGGGCCTATCGGGCAATTATCTTATCCACCACAAAGTCTTCCAACCCTACAGACGGTCATTTTTGTGGTTTGTCGAGTCCTCGTCCTATTTCCTTTCTTTTTCTTTTTCGACCGGGGGGTAGGCCGTGGACTTTAAGGCTAGGTGGCCCGGGCAAACCTCACTAAAGTCCCCTTTAATGCGCCCGGCTGATCTTCTGAGCAAAACCGCCTTCAAGAGCTACCCGCTTAATTTTAAAAGGTCAACAAGAACGAAGTGCTCTTATTTAATAAGCCCTCAGGGAAATGAGTGAGAAACGACGGGGATAATGTAAGGAAAGGGGCTAGCACCCAACCTCGCAAGTTCTTCGCCTTCAATAAAAGCTCATGATTGTGCTTTGCCTCTGTTATCTCCTGAAATCGTCTAATGTTCTCCAGGCTAGCCTTCTCAATCCAATTGACTAGCCGGCCTCGCTTGCGCTTACCTAGATAACGTCAGGAAAAAGGAGGTATGTCATTACACGGTCCACATAGCAAAACATGAGTTGCAACCAAACTAAGACAAGCATGGGAACACAAAGGTCTGATTCACATCAAAATGAAGCCCTGTAGAGCCGGCCAAGTCCCAGACACGCGGCCCCTAACTAGATAACCCTTCGCCTCCGTTGTCTCAGAACAGGAAGCCCGGGTTATAAATTGTAGTCGCGGATCATCACCCGACATGTATAACAGTCCCTAGTCCCTAGCTCAATGTAGAGTGGATGAAACAAATCTCTACCAAATAAATATCCACCCAGAAAGTTAAGTGACACTACAAACCCATTAAAATTCAAAACCTTCTAATGAATAAGCCGCAGGAGGTGCCCAGTGACATGCAGGAACTAGGTCCCGCAACCACTAAACAAAGGAAGCCGAAGTCCAACCGCAACCATTATTCCTGATGAAGTAGACTCAAGCATCCCGCTCCTACGTTTGAGAAATCTAGTCCGTCTAATACCCCAAGCCTATGCCGTCGTGGACCCCAGGCTGACCCCAACTCCTCCACTGACATACAACAAGGCCTGCCGTTAGCTTACGATCCACCGGGCCCCTCCCCGCACCCAACCCGACCGTGGAAGTCTCTTTCGACCTCTCTCATCTCGGAATAGGTAAACAAAGAACGGGGATCAAGTCGAGGATCTCCTAGCAAAATAATAGCAGGACCAAAACCCTAGACTAAGGAGCTTTTCAAAACCTATTGGGACGCCCTAGGCCCTGCGCATCCCAAAACTCAGATATTCATGCTGCTCAACCCTACCGACCTAATTTAAAGAACACACATTCAAGGCAAGACCAGAACAAAACACCACAAATGTAATAAATATAAGCAAAATCGAAGAAGCAAAGAAACCCATCGAGATCGAAAAGGGTAAGAAATTCAATGGTTCTCATAAAATCTTTCAAGAGGCGATGCTCAAAATTTTTTCGCTTAAAGGTTTTTGATTTAGTACAAAGAAATTAACATCTCGAATTCTTATCCTTATGTAGGTAAGGCACAAACAAAGGCATTAAATGTGCCTCAGACAATCCTAGTATCGACGCACGTGCTCCTCTCTCCCCATGTTTAGATCACAAGACGCTTTATCTCAGGCGGCGGATCTAAAACACGCATGAGCTCAACATCAGCACTCACCTCTTGAATCTATCAACCAACGAGCCCATAGTTCTATGGACCTAGGTCCGCTTGGTTGCTGGGCCCCTTGATTTCCTTTCAAAACTACCCGGGCCCGTTAGCTGTGCGGAACCCGGAGAGCAATCCCTACCTGGAAATCCGAGAACCCATCCACAAAACCAATAGAGGGCTTCTCGCATGTAGCTCTGTGTCGGCCTACTCTATCCCAAGACAGACAAAGAGCAAAGATAAGCTTCTTGGGTACGGGGCGGCGTTAAAACCAAACTTAATAAAATGCACCAATAAGCATCAATGGTTACTCAAAACAAAAACAAATACGTCAAAGCAGCTAAGATAGACCTATTACAAATACGTCTAAGCAACCATACCAGACTGATTGCAAAAAAAAAAAAAAAAAAAAGAGAAAGTGGAAGAAAAAGAAGAGTCTAAAATATTATGTTTGAAGACTCCCCTCATCTCAGCCATACACCTTGATCGGGCCGTTATCTGCAGGGCGCCAGATGTGGCACCTAAATTTCAATGAAGAACCTGGAAGAGGACTGGCATGTAACCAAAGCCACCCAGACACACTGCAGGTCCACATGCATGCTGCTCAAACACACAATATCTATAGGCGACAAACAACTGTAGAGGCTTCTGAAAGCCTCCTTCCATAACTTCTCCACCTTCGCCAAACTATAGACACGGGAGAGGGAAGAAATCATAATAGGGGAAAGAAGCTTTGTATAACGGAAGAGGAATCCATTGGAAACTTCATAACCATATCTACCCCATATATATATAGGTGGAACTTGCAAGTATTGAATGCATCATCGAAACGTCACGCCTGGCAATCCCAAAACTGAACATATGCGTATTAATAATCCTGCCTCCACTGCAGGTCTGAAACATAATATTTTTCCAATGTAGTAAGGTATAATCTCTAGCCTAAAAGGAGGGGGCATCAGGAGTACCGTGATCTTTAGGTCACAAACTGCTTACCCAATAGGCCTGGGCGCTTGACTCAGCACCATGAAGCGACCTAAGATGGCCTACCGTATTAAAACTATGGGGGAACTAACCAAACGGTAGAATCCTAAACCCTGTCTAGGATCCTGAGTCCCCCAACCGGCCATCATACCGTATATGAAAAGTTTGTTATGGATAAATATATGAAGGAGGAAATTACGCATAGGATATTTATCCATTTAATCTCCCAAGATTCAAATCTCATAATGCCTCAAAAACAGCAAATCCTAATGTTATAATTGAATGATATACAGATTTTATCGCCAAAATCATGATATTATCTTCCCTATAATCAAGGAAATTCAAGCAGATAATCGGTTATAAACATACACCTGTCGCAAACCCCTTTTGTAGGTTTACATTAAGCGCTACCGGGCCCCCACATCATGATCCGTGTAATCGATAGGTATGAAATTTTGATGTTAGTGAAATTTGTTTAATATAAGTTTGAATTTTGTATTCTTAAATTTATTGTATTTGGGATTAATTTAGGATATTTGGGTTCAATCATATATTTTTGTGTTCTAACCCTTAACTTAAAATATTTGGGTATACTTTTTATGGTTGGTGCGAATTCTGAAATTATGATATTTTGATGTAATTTTAGGTTCTCATGTACAATTGGTCTTGAATTGAAAAATATAGATTTTGCATCACGGAATATATCCAAGTTGGAGTTGGTAATTGACATAAAGTTATTTTGGGACTTATTTTTTATTAGTTTAGAATGATTAAATATTAGATTTGCATATTGAATTAGGCTTAAATTATGAGATAGTTCAATGGAGCCTAGATTTTGTATATTTGTGCCTATTGTATTTTGGGATATTAAATATTAAATTGTACTTATTAATTAGAATGAAATTTGTGTTGGTGAAGGTTATTAAATTGGACTTACATGTTAATTATTACTTTAAGATTATAGACTTAGGTTAATAACATGTTGAATATTTGCTTGGGAATTTATTTATTAATTTGAGGCCCATTAACATGAATGAAATTAATTTGATAAGTTTATATATTGCTTTTGGGCTTATGATTATTAGATTTGAAAAATTATTATTACTTAACATCTTTTTTTCCTATTTTGATATCCATTTCTCTTTTCGAAGTTTATTTTGTTTGCATGAGCCCTACCTCGCGCTTGGCTGATCGGTATGGAAATGATGATGCGTTTCTAAAGATTGATTTCAACAAAAAACTCCTAGAATACTGAATTAGAAGTAGGACTTTAATACATTATCATACTTTCCTCATTGATATTTAATTACATTATTATGATTTATTATTTTTTATGTATGTTCTTGTAAGTTCATTCTAATATACTTTTAGTTGGTTGTATGAAAATTGAACATGTAATTTTATAAGTTAGTGTTAATAAAATAATGATTCAATAATTTGACGACAAAGCAAATTTATAATATGTTTTTTTAATAATTATTTTCTCTAATAAAGAAAGCTAAAAAGATGTTTTTTTTTTCATAAAGAATCTAAAAATTATTTTAATAAAAATTCAAAATATTGTCTTTAATCAAAGTCCTTCAAAGTTTCATTTGTTTTTAAATAAGATTGTCTAATTTTTTTATAAAAAAAATGCTTTTAAACAATTTTTCAATAAGATATATTTCCTAATAAGAATAATAATTGTTTTTTTAATAAAGTTATAAGTTCAATTTTCCTTTCTAAATTAGTTAAATAAATTTTTTTAACCTAGTTGATTTCTTTAATAAATATTTTTATAAAATAAATACAAATAATTATCTTTTAAAATAAAATTGGATCTCTTTTTTATAAGTTAATTTTTTTTTTTTTTATGTATCGAGTCATATGATTCTTTTTCTTAGTATCCATAATTAATCAATTAATCAAGTACCGCTCCCTAAACTTCATATAGATAATGCTTTTTATACGAAATTTAGAGGCTAAGCATAAATAATTACTATAACTTTTCTTGGAGCATGAATCTGACATTTAAGTATGACTCGATTTATAGGCATGTTTTTTCCTAAATAAGGAATAACTCTAGAGTTTTATTTCTTATTTTATTTTTCCTTAAAAACAAAACAAAATAAGTGGCAACTCAAGTGTTTTTTTAAGAAAATGTTTTTTTTTTCAATAAAAAACAAGTCTTACCATCGAGTGTATATACACATGAAAAATACGGGTCCACAATCATATAAGCTCAAATAAACTATAAATAAACTCTTCCAAAGAGACCCTGAAACATAATTTAAGAAAAATATCATAGAAGACTTGAATATGTCAAAAAGATTACAAAAGGAATTATGAATTCATGGTTGAAGAAAGATGAGTAATTATAGCATATATTTCATTTAAACATAACTATGACTTTGAGCCAAGTTTCCTCCATCCTATTCGACTTTAGAACCTAAGTAATATTCTCAAAAGAGTGACAATTTATTACCTGAAATTAAAGTATATTAATTTTTTTTTTTTTTAAATAATAAAATTTTTTGGTCTTAACTCATCTATCATAGTTGTTTCAATAGCTTTAAATTGCATCGTTCATCATTTCAACATAGCCAGATAGTGAGGTTCCGAGTCCAGTAAGGATAGTTTAGTACCTTGAAACTATAAAATGTAATAAAATTAAAAAAACTCACCTATTGTGGCAAATTTTTTTTTTTTTTGACAACTAAGATAGTAAACTATCATATTGTACCAAATTAATAATTTTATTTCATGTATAAGATCCTTAACCGCCTCAAGAAATATAAATTATTAATTAATAAAAGACATAATAACAGGAAGTATAAAAACACATAATGGTTAATAAATAAACAAAATTTATAATATATAGTATTTATTAACTTTTTATAATTTTTATTTTTCCTATTTGACTATTTCTTTAGAATCTTTGCATTATATGATATCTTTTTGTTAGAATCTTTCATTCATTAGCTATCTTTTTTAAAAAAGCCTTTTTCTATTTTTTTTTTTATTTCTATTCATTTTACATATTACGTTATATAATATAATATTATTTTCTTTGAATACGAGTCGAGGACCTTCCATACCTCATTCCACCTTTACTACTTTAAATTAAATACGAAGAGTTTCGTATTAAAAAACAACTTTAAACTTCAATATATTAATTTTTAGTTGCATCATTTTAGATTTACTATCATTCATAATTTCATATCAATATATTTACAATAAAACTGTAATCCTCCTCTAACCTAATAAATATTAATTCTGTGACTAATGAATAACCTACTAGAAAAGCACTATTTTATAGAGAGACTGCCTACAAATTATTCTTTTGCCTTTCTTGGGAGAATGTTGAAGATATTGCCCTAATTAATTAAATGTGTTAATTTTTCACTATGATTTACTTTCTTATTTATTCATCTATTATATTCCATGGTATATAAATTTCTTCTTTAAAATGTTTATCTTTACCTCTATTATCTCAATAATATAGGATCATATGCCCTATAATTACACGAGATCTGCTTAATCTGACCTGAACAACCACGATTTATTCATAACTTCAAATGATAGTTGTACCAATAAAACAATAAAGAAAGGAAAATAAGGTCAACAAGTGGTGAAACAGTAAACCCGATTTTAAGGGTATTATATTAATGCCTTAAGAATGCTACATTAAGGGTGTTATAATAGTCTTTTAAATATATATATTAGTCATTTTGAGTGTTATATTAGTAATGAGATTTATAAATACTTTGCCATATACATTACCATTGCTTTAAAATGCGTTATGATTAGTGTTGTAACTCTATTTTGTAAATGGTATTTTTTTCTATTTTGTAAATGGTATTTTTTTTAATTTGTTAACGATATGTAATTTATTTTCTCTCTTACATAAGCGGATCCCACATAATGGGTATTTTTAGCAGTTTTAATCAAGTTTGTCTTATTTTTATGTTTTTATTACATGTTTAACTAATATGAGAAAAATAAGTTTCTATTTTCATAATGACAATGGTTTCATTGCATTTAAACACAATTCTCCTTTTGTTAAAGTAAAAGCATTTAAAATATTTACTGGATTTAATGATTCAGATTTATTTTATTTTATATATCGTATGTATATCTTTACATAAATACTCAGAATTAAAATTATTTAAAATTAATGTTTTGAAAGTATAGAGTATGATAATATCAATTAACTTTTTAAAAAAACATTTGAAATTTCTTTATTATATTTATTTGTATTTTAATGAAAGAAATAAAATATTCAATATTAAAATTTTAATTTAATTAAATTGAATATTTTAGTCAATGTAAAATAAATTATGATGTATAATATTTTTATTATTTTTAAAATTTAATAAATTTAACTTATATGCAAACTAAATAAGTATTTTTTTTTCTTATTAAATTTTAATAAGTTTATTGGTTGGAACTTGGATCTTGGATGACACATCAGTAATGTTCTTTAAAAAAAAAATTACCTATGTCCCAGACGTTTCCATAAACTTGTTTTTTTCCTTTTTTTTTTTTCTTTATTTCTTTCATTTTTTCATAAACTTGTTTTTTTCCTTCTTTTTGTTTTTTCCTTTCTTTCTTTCCTTTTTAGTGTTTCATTCCTTCTTCACTGTCCTCATCGACGATCTCCCAGCAGCTCAGCAACGCAGCACTCACTACCAGCACCTTCGGCGGCGGCAACACCTCCGACCAGAAGCAGTAAGTTTTCCCCTTATTTTTTCCTTTCCATTCATCCCATTTTTCTTTTATTTCCAACTGTGATATTTTACCGAAAAAATCATCATCACATTGCATCCCCGCATAAATTTCCTTCAAATTTGCAGCAATTTCTACCTTGATTTGATTTGATTAGTTCTGAATAATATCATCGATAAATCGTACATATTCCGATATTTAGTCGATATTGGGCGACATTTAGACGATTTTTTGTGCAACCGATAATGGGTGCTGATGCCCACGGATACATTTTCGTCCCTGATTAACAGTTTGATGAGGAATTCCGATCCTTACTGATATAATCTTCTCTTTACAGCCGGATAATTTCCCACATCTGTGCGGCTAAAAGGCCATATACAGAATTTATTTATACTCTCCCCACAAGGGGGAACAAACAGTTGATTACAGTAGTAGTGCTCTTAAGGCCAACGAAGACGAACTGAAAAACTAAAGAAACAGTAGAACAGACAAGGTGCAGCAAACAGTTTGACAGAACCAAAGGGAAATCAACAGCCCAGCAAGAATCCAACCTACTAAACATATTAAATCAGTCCTGGCGGGCAGGCGTCGGAAGAAGTTGATCGGGGCCGACGGCAACCTGTACCGAAATCTCGGATGCCTCATCATGTAGAATCCTGTCAAGGCTGCTATGACCTGGAATGGTGTCACATACAATACCAGTGCTGCTACCAGACAGAATGTGATAAAAATGGCTGTAGCTCGGGGATCTCGCCAGCTCAATAGAGACTGAACTCGCTCTCCCTGTGTAGCGACATCACCCACCACCGTCTGAATCCGACCAGCCACGCTCCTCAGGCGATCATACCTTAATCTCACAAGCTCCGGGCTCCGGCTTGTAGGAAATGTGTCGAACTCCTCATCAAGCTCATCAGGATGCACAGCATCAGCTTGTGAGATCCTTGTGTTCATATGAGGAGGGTACCTTGGCCGGTACCGGAAGTTCCATACTCCGATCAGGAACATGTAGAGGAAGACTGTTGGCAAGATCAGTTCCGGGAAAACAACAAGCATGAGAAAAGAACCTGCACAAGCACTGCTGTGATGGGGTTCCTCCACATGCAGATATTTATCAAAACCAATATTTTGCCACTGCGAATAATCCCGAGAAAATTGACATAAGCCGGAAGAAATTAGCCTTGCTCCGACGCATGCTCCAAAGGTGTGAGTCGACGTCCGACATGTATTCCACCACCTCCTTCCGAAGCGGAGGCTCTGCTCGGCCTAACCTTGCTGCCACTATGTTGACAGCTTGCTGTCTCAGCATATCGTTGCATCACAGGTGGTATATTCTTTACATAGTGCATTTTGGTAACAATGGTCGAATACATAGAGCATGTTTACAAAAGATGTGCAGGAAAATCGATTGCTATAGTAGCTCCCCATCTTCTTGACCCCAGTTGGGTGAAGAACCAGCAGAGGGTAACAGTGAGTATAGACACGGCCTGTTTCCAGGGTTGAAATCCGAATCCGAACCTTCCCAATTTTCAGGTCTTTGCTACCATTTGAACCCTTTTCTCCAAGCTGGCTATTGTCAAAAACACCTACAGTGAGAACCGTGGCTGGATCAAAAACCTCCCAATTGTATTGTTCATTGTATCTCGGACAAAGATTATCTACAATAGTTCGTGTTCTGATCCATTTAGACTATACTATTATACAGTATGTATCTGATGTGCCCTTCCTGACTCTTGTTTTCATGGGGTGAAGACTAACAGTGTATCTGATGCCAAGCCTAAACCCCAATTGGCGGCTTCCAGAGCTGTTTTGCTGTGGGGCGGAGGTCACTGCTGTAGTGTGTTGACTCATCAAGAACATGATAACCTCCATCAAGACAAACCCGAAGATGGAGCCTGCTGGAGAACTTCTCTTTCTTTAATTGATCTACATCTATAGCTACTGGCTTTTCCAGGTTATACCACCGGGAATGGATCATTCGATCATCAGCACGCCTATCTACTGTGCTCAACGGTATGGTGACCCTTCCAAGGATCTCGCTCTTTCCAGGACCGACGCGATCCTCAACCGAGCATTGTGATGATCTTCAAAGGGCTCAGCAGCAACAAATATGCAAGATCTCATTCCAGAGGGTAGTCAGTGACTCAGCCTGGAACTGTTTTTGTCTTCATGACCTGGTTTCCCATTTATGTGCCCTTGACATATGCACTAGAATGATTCTTATCAGTTGGGATCAAATCTTGTGCTTCGATAACATTAACGCGCACATACCATAATCGTGGAGCATGGTAAACCTTCGAACGGATCAGAGCAGAGGCAGCTGCAGAGCTGTCAACTGGTGTAGTTGAATCAGAATGACAAGCATCAGGGGAAAAGCCCCACGCTGGGTGCCAATCCAGACTGCGCGATCAGCTCACCCTGATCTTCTCCCTTTCTTGCCCTCCACGACAACACATTCTGAGCCAGTGGACTATCAGGCGGAACTCCGTATAGGAACCCCATTGAGGTCAAACTGCCACGCCTACATAGTCATCTTTTACCAGACTCTTGTCCTTAACTACAACTCAAAGAGAAGTTTGCACTGATCCTCCCAAGGCAAACACTACATTCCACTCTGGATTTTGCTTCTTCTCCATGTGCTTTGTGACTCCTTTGTAGTTTCCAACTTTCACCTCAACAAATGGATCAAGACTCCCAGTAACATCCATAGCAGGAAGCTCCCTAGCCTTAACAACCCTTACAAAGAGGAAGTGCATTTGTTCAACAAGATCATAAGTGCTTGCAGCCTTGTTCGATCGAATAACACTCCACCTCGACAACTTGTCCCTCCTCCGGGCGAACGGGCCTGCCTCTTTGCGCATAATCAACAGCTTGCGCTGGTGATGAAGAGTACACACGAACAAGCTTTGCAGGTGGCGGTTCAGATTTCATCTCATCAACCCCATATTTTGTTGCTTGATGGACTGCCACAGGAGAAGACTGGTGCTGGTGTTGGGAATGACTTGGGTTAGGGAGATGATGGAAGGTGTGTCTTGCCTCTGCTTTCACACTAGCAGTGGGGACGGGATTGGGAACTGTTTGGCCATGAGTTCGGCTAGCCTCTTCATGTGTAGATTCAACAGAAGGAGCAGGGGTAGAGGACTTTATTGAAGGATCATCTGTGATATAAACTTTAAGGCCAAGCTCCCCTCTTACACGAGAGAAAATGCCCCGTTTCTCCACAGGATAGTGCAGGACAACAGCATCAGAGTATGGGACAAATGAGGTCCCAGTAAGGGAAACTTTCCCAAGGAACGACCTGGAGTTGGTCGCCTTGATGTTATTATAGATATACGCATCAAGAGTGAGGTAGGGGAGGTTGGAAGGATCAGAGATGTTGAAGTAGAAGCTCTCATTCCAAACAGGGTTGAGATCCTTTTCCTTGATAGTGGTTCGGAACTTCTGACCATCAAAGTAGAGCTCTGCTGTGCATGCATTTGACGACCCTTGCCCATCCTTAGGCATAAGATTGTGTGCACTGACCACATCTATCCCCAGCTTAAGGTTGTTCATGTTGATATAGGTGGCAGGGGCTGCTAAATCAAATGTAAACTACCCGGGAAATTGAAGATAATTAAAAGTACCTGAAATGCAGTGCAAATCTCATTTAGCATGTCATTAAGAAATAACATGTAAACAGACACGACAGTAATACTGGAGGGAAACAGTCTTGAAGATCTTCAATGGTTACATGCTAAAATATCAGAACCATTTATGAATATGCCATAGAGAAATATCATCATTTCTTCTCCTCAAATACATTCACAGACTATGAGACATGTTTGACACTTTATCACTGTGAATGAGGTGGAACTCCTAAAATTATGAGACTTGCTTTCTGTGGGACTTGAATCATAAAAGCAACACAAAGACAGTCTCAAATCCATAGAGATCCTGAAACATTAATAAATTGGTAGATCCAAATTCCTGAAACCAAACAAAATATTTAGTGGGTAACAGATGGCCAAGGAAGAACCCGAAACATGGGGTTTCTGTTTGCTTCTGTAGTGTATAAGATGGTTTGGTCAGATGCAATACTACAAGAAATGAATATTTTTGCAATTACTAAACAATTCAATACATGACAAAAATCAGCACTTTTCAAAACTTTTCTGTTGAGTTTATCATTGAAAGCTGATTTGTCAGCTTGGATGTTTAGTATCGAACCAAATGGATTCAAAATTCATTTATGCCAAAGATTCATGCTTCCCAACTTAACAGATTTACAGAAAATCAACTGCAACAGCTAAATATTAATCTGCTAGAAGAATAATTCTAGTTCCAATGATGCAAGAGGTCATAAGTAGTAGATAACAGAATGAAACAGTAAATAACAAAACCAATCTGCAGTGACCAGTGGTTCCATTACTTTAGCATAATGAGAACTCCAAACCATTTACCAGGAATCAAATACCTAATTTTACATTCGAGGCAGTTAATGAATTGATCTGCAGCTTTAGTCTTAGATGCACAAACCCCAAATTCCCAAGCAGACAGATCTAAAGCAGATATGAAGCAGTTCAAGAAAACAACACAAATTTAACTAAAGGTGCTGCCCATCAGCAATCTGCTCATAATCTAGAAGAGACTAAAAGAAATGTTCTGGAATACAAAGCTAATACAGCTATAATTCACTTTCTGAATCAGAAACAGGGGGAAATAGGTTACTAAATTCCAGGCCTAGAAGATTTTTTTTCTTTGCTTTCCTATTTTTTTATTGGGATCTTTCCTCAAATCATTAATACCAAACTCATCCGAAAGAGCTTAAAATGAAGTTAAAGTAAAGGATTGGATTCAGAAAGCAAATGGGTCAACACTTCTTGTTCAGAGGCATGTGCAGACTCCTTCACAAAGACGAAACCCAAAATAAGCATACACATCACTTTTCAAGCCAAAGGGCCTCAAATCCTGCTAAAGACACATGAACTTTACTCCGCCTGAGTCCACTGAATATGCACCCACAAACTACTACCAGCTAAAAACTGTGTTTTGACCTCCTTTTGGTTGTTGAGAAAAGGTGGGAACATAAGGGAAAATTTTTTTTAATCCTGATTAGGCTAACACGAGATGGGTTCTCCATTTCTTGACACCAAGGAAAACAGTGCTGGAAATTCTATTTTTTTATTGTTTTTTTCTTTTTCCTTTTGTCATATTCTCTGCAACTAAACAGGGTTCATTGAAGCCAAATGAACAAAAGCAGGATTCTAAAATGCTTAATTTTATAGAAGAGTGAACTGAACCAAATCACTGAAGGAAAACAAGAGTAGAGAGCATAAACTTGCAGTTTCCTCGAAATTTGAAGAAAAAAAAAAGTGCTAAAAATGAAATGTGAAGATAGATACACATAAGAAAGCAATTTTGACAAAATTTTCCGGGCACCTGAAAAATGAGCAGAAAATAAAAGAAACTCCAAAAACAGAACCGATTTTTCCCAAGAGAAATCTCATCTCACGTCGAAGAATGAGTCAGTCCAGATTTCAAAGTATTGAAAATCAGTTCATCAGCGAGTTTCAAAGATGAACAAAATAAAATTTTAAAAAGCACACACACACACACAAAAGCACAAACAAACAAACAAAAAACAAAAGGACCCATCTCTTCTGAGCTCCTGCATGAAAAGTAGAAGACAATGGAGAAGAAGGAGGGGAAAAACGACCTCATTTTTGGAGCTAAACTTGAGATTCTTGAGATTATCTTCATAAACAGGGAGGAGTTGGCAGAGAAACAAATAATGCAGCTTCCGAGAAACGGCAAGCACCCAGTATCCACACAGAGGAGAGAAGAAGAAAAGGAGGCGGAAGTTTGTCTTAGATTGCAGAATACAGATCACCTCTGCATTCCCAGATCAACCTCCATTACTGTGGGAAAAGCCTCTTGCTTTATTTTTTTGGGAGTGTAACGTTATATATCGAAAGACAGCCCCCTCTGAGTAAATGCAGGGATCGCCAGTCACCATCACAATCACTCCCTTAGGATTCTAATTTAATGCCACCATAACATTTTTTATCATATGGTTTTGAGAGGTTCTATATACACCCCTATCTCTTCATACACCATTTATTAAGTAAACCTTAAAATATACTTTTTGCACCTCATTCCAATACATTACTTTCCCAGCGTATCCTCTTACAACCCATATAGTTAAATTTTATAAGTATTAAAATAATTTATATAATATACTTAAATTTTATAATTAATGTACACTGTATAATATACTTAAATTTTTATAATTTTATATAATATACTTAAACTAATTTTAGAAATTAAAAAAAATCGAAAATTAAAAATGAATTCTGATTTGTAATCCGTATCGTTCGGTTAGTATCCGATATTAAAACCCGTAGAAATTTGTCCATGATCTGTACCAAAACCTGGAAAATGTTACTCTGTAATGCAACCGAAAAACGTTCAAATAATCCACAAAATCCTAGAAACTTCACACGTCCTGGGATTTCAAATCCTAAGAATTTTATATTGAATTCTTTTATTTAATTTAAATTAAATATAAATAAATTTAATATTATTATTTAAAAATTAAATTACATCATTAAAAGTAATTAATTTAAAAATGCAGGCAGTAGTATTTAAAAAAAAGGTTAAAAAAAATGTAAAAATAGTGCTAAGAGAATTTATATTTTCTCTATAGTATTTTTAATTATGCCAGAAATAAATTTCAGTTAGTTGAGATGGCGCCGACAACACCACCTTCCAAAAGAAACATCTCCTTTCCCTTTTATGTACATAATATATCGTAACCATTTGATCATCTATCAAATTTATCCATCTCCTTTAATAACCCCATAATTTTTTTCCCTGAGTAGACCGTTCATTAAAAAAATAATTTAATTACAAAGTATTATTAAATATAGCTCAAGTTGAAAAAATTGATATGTAAAATAAATAAATGTAAAAAAAAAATATCTTAATTGTTGGACTTTGAATTTGCTTAGCGAGTATCATGGGATTAGTTGACATACGATTAAATTGGATCGGACAAAAATTAATAAAATAAATATAGTAAAAGTAATTTGTTTAGATGTGAATTTGTATAGTGATTTTATTCAACCCGATGAGACATAAATAAAAAACAAGAAGAAAATGGGGTAATTTGATATGTAAAATAAACAAAAAAAAAAAAAAGGTTAGTTGTTGGATTGGACAAAAATTAATAAAATAAATATAATAAAAGTAATTTGTTTAGATGTGAATTTGTATACTGATTTTATTCAACCCGATGAAGAAGAATGGTTAGGTGATAATAAACACTGGAAGCACGCCGTGGTTGTCATGTTCATGGATACAGTTAAAAAATAAGTAGAGAAAATGGGATGGTTTTGAAAATAGCAGGAAAACAGGGGGCCACTGACAACAAATCAGAGAATCTTCGTCGTCAAATATGTAAAATCACTACACATGTATTACCAGGACTGAAAATATTAGATATATTTCGAGATATCCATATCGACGCATATTCGATACTTATATCAACGACGATCGATATATCATTTAAATATCATTGCCCGCGACACACGCTACTGCTGCGTAATTTAATTTTTCGATAAAATATCCGAGATATAATCTTATTATATCTTAGATACATTTTAAATAACCGCATTTAAATTTCCCCGACTTAATCCAATCCAAAGCATGACGTCATAACAAATGATTCGATATATCAATATTCATGTAAAAATATCCATCGATATATATAAGATATATCTAATATATCTCCGATATAATGGATATATCCGTAAAATTCAAGTATCGATACATCCATCGAAAACGATATTTTCATCTTTATGTATTACGTGTTCATAAACTGTATGAATGAAAACGACATAAATTTGTGCACCCGCGGGGGTGGGAATTAAAAATAAAAAGTGAAAGAGGGAGGTGTGTAAAATTGAGAGTGGGGCCTGTGGGGGACAATCATAACCATACCTCTTCTAGTACTGGAGAAAACTGCATACCCCCCAAGCCTTGACTTTAATATCGCAATAAAGACTGTACATCCATTCCCTTGAGTAGAGGGGCAAAAGATGGTAGGGATTGGGTGTTCTCCTGACTACCAAATCTTAACCTACTCCCTTCCCAACTAGTGGCCGCGATTCTGCCACGTAATCCTCCTCTCCATCCACTGTATCTCCTGACTTCTGGAGCCGGTAGCCGGTACCCACACACCCGTCTTCCTCTACTAAACGGCGTCGTATGTGTTTTGTCCTTCGTCCTCTTCATACGTACGCCACAAACTCCACGTACGCGAACGGCTACGGGCAAACGCTGACGGATTTAAAACACGAACCCGAACACGGACTCGCTTATTAAACGCGCGAACGGTTGACCATGACGCACCCAACCCTTTGTGCCTCACTCCAAACCCGCGACCGCGGCGACCGCTGCCGCATTGAATTTTGATGCTGCGCTTGGGCTCGACCATCGGTGAAATGTGCCAGTGAGGTAATAAAGGTTGAACGGTAAACGGCTTATAAACGGGTTAAGATGCCTCACCCGAACACTAATTCGCGATGAACGCGGTTAAACGGTCAATTCGCTTATCACCCAACCCGCGAAAGCCTCACCCAAACCCGCGACCGGGGTTAATCGCATGGCGACCGGCCGCATTAATTCGATGCGCTACCTATAATATTTCCATTCGCTAATCATTATCAACGATATAAACTTGAAACTATCGCCCGCTTCGTTATTGGTTTTTTTTTCCATCAAAAACTTTATTAAGCAATATAATAATAAATGATTTCTCAATCTAGACTCCTTTGCCCTTCTTAATATCATTTTTTTATTTTACGTTATTAAGTGAGTTAATTTGAGTTGAGCCATATTTTTTTTAACTATTACTTTTTTGAGAAACTATTTTTTGTTTTGAAAACAAAAGTGATAATGAGGAAAATACTACATAACATGAAAGACATTATATGCAAAGAGAATAATGAATAAATTTAGACAACATAAAAAAAAAAAACTGTTCATGATTATAATTTTTAAAACTAAGTATTGTAAACAATAGTTTATCAAAAAAAAAAGTATTGTCTCATATGAAAAAAAAAAAAAGTATATTTAAGAGTTACATGTATTTAAAACCCCAATTATAGGCTCGTTCAATATCGAGAAGTTAGGGAAGACCCTGCATGCACAAGAAATGGACCGAAAGCTCGATTTCAATGCAATTGCACCCCCTTCCCTTGGCGCGAATACTCGTGGAGTATTCTGCCATTTCCCAATTAATTTTGGTTTTGCTTGCCTAAGCAAATAAAACAAACAGTTTATTTTTGATTCAAATTCTAACCATGTTTCTGCTTTTAATTCATAACGTTTCGCTTAATTTACAATTAAGTTTGCATTTAATTGCTATGTTTCGCTTAATTTACAATTAAGTTTTGCATTTAATTCATAATATTTTGGTTTTAATTTACAATTGTCATATTTAATTCGTGAACGCTTTAAATAAAAACTTTTTTAATGACCAACAACCATAATTTTGCTTATAAATTCAAATGAGTTCTAAGTTCGAGATATACTTTTCAACCTCATTTCCTTCTCGCAACTCTCAATCTCGTTTCCTTATCAATTCATTGCTCCTATTCTAGAGTTCATCTTCCGGGCCTCAAGAATTGTTGTATCCCTGCGAATCAAATTCTAAGGACAATGTTTCTACATCGCCACATGGTTTTGTTCTCCTAATTTTGACATGATTTGCAAGCACATCGCTTCCCAAACTTGCTATCCAACGATCTCGCCACATTTGCCGCCGCTGTCTCTCGTCTTTTTTCGACCTTCAGTTATACCATAAAAATCTTAGGAATTTGACCATGAACACCAATGCTACAGTCCCTGCCCCTACTGTCGAAGCTTCAGCAATAGCTCCTCCCACTGCAGCTCCTTCCGCTACAACTCTCCCGCCCCTCGATTGGCAGCCCCGCCCATCGCATCGCACCACTCCGGGGCTCCTATGCTTTCTACCCACGTGAAACCCTTTCCCCACATCTCGAGATCGAGGTCTTCTAGTCGAATTTCAAACGCCAAGCAGTGAATCCGATATACTCCACTCTCGATATGCATGGAGTGGCATGGTTATTGTCCACTGAAAATATGCTTCCCAACTTTGAGACGTTGACACAAGCGAACAAGGTTTGTCAACATACCATCCTATGATATATAACATACTAGATTAGGACATGTGAGTAATGGATATATTAAGAAAATGAAAACTCTAGGCCTTATCAATAATATTGATTGTTCATGCTTAAGTAAATATCAAATATAAAGGCTTTAAGAACTGAAAAGACATAGGACTCCGACTATAAACAAACTATTATAACTTATTCATTCCGATCTAGGAGATTTAAAACAACCATGATCATATGGCGAATAATTTTTATGCGATCTTCATTGATGATTAATTCCAGTTCACTCGTAGTTTACTTGCTTAGAAATACAAAGATGAAGCATTTGATATGTTCTGGGTTCTATAGTGTTCAAGAGAGAATCAACTTGATGGGAAAATCAAAAGGATTAGATTTGATTAAAGGGGCGAATACACCCCTTTAAATGATTATCATGGAAAATGAATGACATCTACAAGCGACTCCTCTTTATTCACCCGGCTTCAAACGGAGTCATGAAAAAAGAATATAACTCTTAAAGAGATGATAGAGCTTTCACTTTTAGTGCTTCAAAGACCTAATAACTGCGGGTGAAGCCATATCAGCCTACGGTCATCTACAAAATGTATGGACATGCACACATAGCATCAGTTAATTCATATGATTAGTGCGCAAAAAGCACTCAAAACCTATCTTGAATAGGACTCAAAATAGCACTTTTTGGGCACTAATCAGAGCCACTCAAAATGTGCCAAGTGTCCCGCACTACGCTCGTTGCCTCGAAAAACGTGTAAATTTCGACTGTCTCAAAATTCGACGAAATTCGACGTGGTAGCTAGATTTTGCGAGATGATTCCAATGGTGAAGTTCATTTTTTCATCCGAGATCTAGAAAATTCGATTTGACATAAATTATCGGCTTTACCTTTAAGCAAATTAGGATTTTCTCGAGGTTTCACAGATCTCTCGGATATACAACCGACAGAACTCCTCCAATGTGAAGGTCATCCACATAGCTATAAATGTCGACTGCAGCTCGCCTACTATCACCCATACCAAGCATCATGTCTCCATGACGCCTTCTCGTGGGCGTGCTCGCGTCACAAAGTCCATCGTGACGCGGCTCCACTTCCACTTAGCTACCTCAAATGGTCGGAGTAGCCCGCCGGGCTTCGGTGCTCAACCTTAACTTTGGCCGATCAAGTGAGGCATCACGTGAGCAAGTCCCTACATGTCTCTTCATCCCGCCTCCAGTGAAGATGGCAACGAAGATCACTAGTGATACTCGTGACACCCGATGCACAATATATCGAGCTGCCACTCCCGAGGATCTCATCTCCTCGATCGATCAACTCGAGAACCACCACCCATCCTCTATAATCAAGACTACTCATCCCCAGGTGGTTGGTCCAGCCCCTCGTCACCCATACTCCGATCAGACCCGGTCCTTAATGGACACTATCTCCACATCCCGCCCATCAGAGACTATACCTACCAAATCTTAATGCGCCTGAGCTCAGCTTCAATATAATCAGAAATTCAAACTCACCAGTCTCAAACATCCGCTAATTCCCGGAAGCTATACTAAATGCAAGACTTTGCGGACTTCTCTCGACTGAGCGCATCGCCCATCACATCGGTCTCCCACTGTGGTGTAATGCAAAGTGAAGTCATACCTCTAGAAACTCATGTCGAGGTCCTCATTGTGCAAGAGACGCAACTTTAAGCGCCTAAGACTTCGAACTACTCACCATATAAATATGGTGCCAAATCTCTGGTTGGCAGAGACTTAAAGCAGCCGCCAACTCCATGTCGTGTGTGGAATAATTCTGCTCATGATTCTTCAACTTGCAGGAACCATAAGCTACTACCCTCCCGGACTGCATCAAAACACATCCCAGTCCGGCCCTCGAGGCGTCACAATACACCATAAAATTGCCCCCTATCCGGGACTCATCAAAATAAGAGCGGTAGGTGTTTCTATTCAACTCCCCGGAATGCCTTCTCGCATAGTCATTCCACTCGAACTCGACCTCCTTCCAGTCACCAGCCATAAAGCCATGAATTCAAAAATCCTCAAGAAATCCCAGAAGAGATCTAGTCAATCCTAAGAAATCAAGCAGATCTCGAAGATCGACGACCACTCCCCAACTCATCATGCAACCGACCTTCTTGGGTCCACCGACACCCCGAGAGGGGATGATACAACATGCGCCTAAGAATCTCACCCCGCAAGCCAAAACTTGCACTTACCGAATCCTCATGCATACCGATGGTCCCTCGCGAAATTCGCAGTAACAACCTCAAGTGATCCTCATGCTCCTCCTCAAACTGGGAGTATATCAAAATGTCATCCACGAAGAGCACGACAAACTGATCTAAAAAGGGTTGGAATACCCTATTCATGAGATCCATGAATGTCACAAGGTATCACATCCAAGGGCATCACCGTGAATCAAAACGATGACGATCCTCTAAATACGCCTTAAGGATATTCATTCCTCGACCCTTTAGCTGATGGTAACCAATGCGAAGATCTATCTTGAAGTAGACTCGCACTTCTCTCAACTGGTGAAACAAATCATCAATCCTCGACAATGGGTACCGATTCTTGATCGTAACCCTATTCAACTGTCTGTAATCAATGCACAATCGAAGGGTCTTGTCTTTTCAAACAGAATCGAGGAGCCCTGGTTGTAGCGCTCGGTCTAATAAACTCTGCCGAGTAACTCCCGTATCCGACCCCGAGTTATCGCAGAACTCACCGTGTCATCCTATGTGGAGTCATAGAGATGGGTGAAGTACCAGGGTGTAACTCAATATAGAAGTCTACAACCCTCGGAAAAACATCCCCATACTCGCATACTACTGAAGGTAGATCTAAGTCCGATTTCACTGCCCCGCGGTAAGGCTTGCTAGCCAACTCCACTAACCGGTCTGTAAGGCCCGAATCATACATGTCCTGGCAAAACATCGTGGCTTGTCCCTCAATCAGTGAATGCATGGCGTGCAGCGGCGACTCTCCGACGCTCACAATCAATGACGACTCGGTATGCCGTCAACTAATTCATCCCAAGGATGACGTCAAACTCTGACATGTCCATGACCCCCAGGTTCTCTGTGAGCAGAATCCCGCAGGATTCCAACCTTTCACAACCGGCGTAGCGCGCGGTAAACGGTCGCGATGTACACAATCGACAATACCTCGCTCTACAAGCAAGATGTAAAAACGACTGGGTATAACCGGGCAGTCCGTCCTCGGCCCACCCGATGGTGATGGCGCAGACACGACCCACATCCCCATGTCCTGGGCTTCTCAGGCCCCAGCCCGCCCGACCCATATCTCGCCCCTATGGTCCGTCTCGCATAATCGGGCGGGGCAGACCACACATCACCCTAGACTCCGGTGATCGATTCCTCCGACCCATACTAGGATGGAGGAAGAACCTCAGATCTCTCCCTGCCCACAACCGACTGCAGACGCACTATCCCGAAACCCCTGATCCTGTCTCTTGGGCAATCCTCTCATATGTCCGGTCACTGGTAATGGAAGCACACCATCTCGCCCCGCCTCGACCGGGAGCCCCGTACGACTCTCGGCGTCTGATAACCGCGGCTTTGAAACCACGTGATCCAGAGCTTCATTTTCCCGAACCGAAGAAGATCACTTTCCTCTTGCCGCTAGCACCCGTATCCCGAATGCTCTGTGCGTCCTCTACCTCTCTCTCTATGGTCATGGCCTCTCGACCATATAGCCCATGTCTTGTAGGCGGAGTCCTACAATCTTGCCCTGAATGGACAACTTCAACCTATTCTCGAATTTCCTCACCTTGGCCATATCTGTGGCAACATAATCATCAACAAAACGGGCTAACTCTGTGAACTTAGCCACGTACTTCAATACTATCATTGTCCCCTACCTCAACTCTAGGAACTCTTGGGCCTTTGCATGTCTAGTAGTGGCCGGAAAATACATGCCCATGAAAAGCTCATGAATCAGAACTCAAATATACCTTAGTCAAAGCTTCGATATGTTTAGGCATTTTTGGCAGACTGACTGTTTCAGAGTTAAATGCTAAACAATGAACGAGAGACTGAAATTACAAGATTTATGGTAATTGTAATTGGTCCAAAAAGGCTAAGCTCAGTAAATTGTAAGAGATTTATAAATAAAATGAAATAATGGTAAATGAAAGCCATTAATAATGAGTTGAAGGCTATGGCAATTAGAGAAAGCTAACTCAAAATGGGGTTTAGATTTGGCCAAACAAGGCCTTAGCTAAATATAATTTAAGATCAACTGGTCTCTGATTTTAGATTCAAAAAATCGGAAGAGGGGTTATTAGAAAGAAGAGAGGAGGAAGAGGAAGAGAAGAAGGAGGAGCAAGCAGGCTAAAGGTATGGATTCTATGATTTTTGGTGGTGAACCTTTGAAGTGGATTCTATGATTTTGGCAAGTGGAAACTCCTTTCAAGTATGGAACTCGATTTTTTGCATGAAACCAACCTTGACATGATTTCATGAGATTCGCATGTATCTATGGGCTTGGTAGTAGATGATTATTTGTTCAAACCTAGGTTTTCCTAGGGTTTCATCTTAGCCCAAAATTGTGGAAAGTAAAGGTTTATAAAACCTTAAATTGTACAAGATAAATCGTTAATCCTCTCCTTTAGGATGGATTCATGGTTAATTGAGCTGAGTTAGGTTTAGAATAAACTTAACTAAACATCATGTTTGGTTTGTGTATGTTTAACTCATATTAGAATTGTTTTGGAAGGAATCTGATATGTTTTGTAAGATAGTAAATTTATATGAAGAATTAAGAAAATTTTGAGCTACAAGACATATGAAGGATCTGGAAGTGAATACATGAGGCATAAGGATCGGGGGATCAAACATATGGAAAAGGGGAGGAAAACACCATTCTGGGCATTTCGGCGTCTTCTACCGGTAGGACTAAGCCCTACCGGTAGTCCTTGATTCCGGTCGATTTAGCCAAGTCCTACCGGTAGGAGCGTCCCTACCGGTAGGACCCTCCGTCTGCCTTCCACTTCACGCCGCCAGATTTCGGGGCCATAACTTCCTCTATTTCCTATCCCGATTCGAAAGGATTCAAGTGGCTACTTAAAATAGACTCTCAAGGATAACCAAACTTTAAGATAGCTGCATTCCAACTTCTGACTCTATGGTCGAAAATCCATCTAAATATAATGCAAGCCCATTTCCTGCATCAGCTTGATCATACAGAATGAGTTGTTCTTACTGTATCTTGAAGTTCCTGCATCTCGAATTGGGTGATTCAGTTGGAATAGAACCCTGCTAATATCTTAGCTTTAAAGGCACAAGGACCTAGTGTCAAACATGAAGTTAAGACCTCGGAAAAATGAGTAATTCAATCTTGTCCCTCGGTAAAACTCCAGAATCGACTAGTTGGCATGAAAATGCCATAACTTGAGTTTCGATGATCCAATGAGGTGATTCCAATTTCTGAGTAGCAGGATTTATAGAGGAACAGGAATATATGGCATATATGGATCATATGACTACCTAGGACCAAAGAATGAATGAGTGGACGCCTGGTTTAGTGCTCCACCTTGATTAGTACTTCCTAAGATTCTCGATTAGTGCTCCCAAGACTCGATTAGCACTGGCACTCCCGACCAGTGCTACGGCACTCCTGTTCAGTACTTCGGTACTCCTATTGGTGCTATGGCACCCCAAGATCGTATCGCACTCCTGATACTTATTGTAACGCTGTCCTACCCATTCTTTATAATCATTTCAGGAGGTCGACGTACATATGAGCAAGACATCAACAAAGATCCGAATCGCACTCAGATCCGTCTGCCAGAGCACCTACGCACCCGTCCCTCGAATAAGGTCTAGAAACAATTAGTACCTGTATTTGTATAAGCCTCCTGAGTACCGCTCGCACTCCCGTATTTGAATCAGTCCGTAGTACCCACGTACTCCTCAGACTAAATGTTCCTCAAGTACCTACTTCTGCAATTCCCGTATTTGAATCAAGCTCGTCTGGCTCTTCTCCTCGATGAGTCCCAGTGACCTGGCGGGTACTCCCCCGCCCTCCGAATAAGTCCCCATCTGATAGTTTCAGAGTACCTATGGCACTCCAGATTTGACAGTCCCAGCACTCACGTACCTGCGTATCCGAATAAATTCTCAGCTCAGATTCGATCCTGCCTGAGTACTTAGCAAAATTCCAGATTCATTGATAAGTTCTTGCTCGTATTCGATCTGGCTCGGGAAAATCACGGTACCCCGATCCTTATAAGTCCCGTCAGATAGTCCTTAGTACCCACTGTACCCCCGTATCCGATGCTCC
Source organism: Tetrastigma voinierianum (assembly GCA_016808115.1). NCBI lineage: Eukaryota > Viridiplantae > Streptophyta > Magnoliopsida > Vitales > Vitaceae > Tetrastigma > Tetrastigma voinierianum. The sequence continues at coordinate 47,863 of JAEQBH010005878.1, read as the reverse complement.
GTCTCTCGACCAAGACCGTAGTACCTACAGCTCCCCGCATCTGAATGAGCAAAGAGATCACGTACTCCCGCATCCGATAAGTCCTCGTATCCGATCTGTTCAGAAGATCACTTCATCTCGTAAGATTCAATAAACAGGTTCCAGAGATCCTGATCCCACAGTACCCCACGCACCCGCATGTGATTAAGTCTCCATCAGATCCAATAAGTTCTAAGACTCAGTGGCACTCCGTGAATCAATAGCTCTGTAGACCACGCAGCATTCTCTGTATCCAGATAAGTCTTAAAGAGCACCCACGTGCCCCGCATCTGCAGATTGGGCAGCATGGTGTTCAGAGTACCCACGTACTTCAAAATTAGTACCTACGTACTTCCTAAGATATGATAAGTCCCCAGATCCATCCTGCTCGTAGTACCTACGCACTCCTCGCCAAAAAGACGATTAAGCTTTATCCTCAGATCCGATCCGTCAGAGGTGCACACGTACTCCCGTATCCGAATAAGTCTCCGTCAGGATCTGATCTGCTCAGAGTACCCTACTGTACTCCCGTGATCCCACAAGTCCTCGCCTCTCAGATATGTTCCGTAGCACCACGTACTTCCCAGATCTGATATTTAGTTCTAGTACGGTGGGCAATTCTGCCTCCGATTAACTCCCGCTTCGACACCCCTCAGATCTCGAATATGTCCCCGTCTTTGATTTTAGTTCCCAGAGGCACCTACGTACTCGTGATCCTGGTAAGTTCACATGTGACTGATATCTTCGAAGATCACGTACTCAGATTTGATTGGGTTCGGTAGTACCAATAAAGCCTTTGATCAAAGAATAAGCAGCAAGTTCTTAGTACCTACGAAAGTACTTCGTATCCGTAAGATCATGATAAGATCCGCAAGATGCTATATGCCCGTAAGACTGATAAGTCTGTAAGATAAGTATATTCTCCGTAAAGACATGTATAAGATCCCAAATATATGTCCCAGTTCCTAAAGAATGTGCTGTGTTCCTGTACATCAAGATAAGTTTCTAGTACTACAAGGCATTCCATAAGAATAAGTTCGCAATAATGTGATATGTTCCGTATTTCAAGGATACCTACTTGATACTTCGAATAAGGGTAAACTCCGAATATAAGGATAAGTTCTATAAATTCTCACGGAGTCCCAATGAATGAGGTCGGTTGGTATATAAGTCCCATAAGATAGTTCTGTAACTCCCACTGAGTCTCGATTGAAAAAATAAGTTTATTAAGTATATTCACTCTGAATGGAGTCCTAATAAACATAAGTTTGTTATAAGGGATAAGCTCCGTGATAAGAATAGATCCTGTAATTCCCTACGAGGACTAATAAGAGTAAGCCCGTATAAGAAAAGTAATTCAGATAGTCTGCCATAATATAAATACATAAAATTTATATTATCTCATGTATTATTTATGATTAAATGTATATGCATAAGATACATAAGCTCAATTGGGCTGGGAGTCTAAAGACTTCCGGTTTAATCCAGAGATAAGGATAAGATATCCAAGACTCTCCGCATACAATGGGCCAACACACTGTGAAGGTCTACTACATGTAGTTCTCATGCCTGATTAGTGGGCAAAAGTACAATTTTGTATTTGTAAATGGGACTCAGTTATATGTATATAATATTTTGAATAGTTATAAGATGTGGGCCATACCCACAGGTACCAGTTCGGTTTTAAAAAAAAAAAAAAAAAAAAAAAATCAGGTAAGGAGTCCCAGTATTTGGTCTCGCGTCCCGGAAACCGGTTCGGATCCACTGACCCATGTCTGCACTGGATCACGTGTGACAGAACTCCTGTACCAACATTGCCTTCTAGGTCCCTAGAGGTCTTCACCCAGTTCCACCATACTTGGGCCTCACCCTCTAGTTGGAATGCAGCTAGTTTGATCTTGGCTGTATTGGATCTAATCTCCATAACCTCTAATACCTTCTCGACCTGCATGAACCAATGGTCTGCCACCATCGGATCTCCTCCCTACGAATACGAGATGATGGGATCTGAAACTTCCATGAGGCTGACTCAGACTCCTCGTCCCTAGTCAGACTAGCCTATGCAATGGCAGCAGTTGTTGTGAAACCCCGAGAAAATCTAATTTTCTCAAAAAGGGTAAATGGTAATTACGCCAAATCCAAAATTTTCAGATCTCGTGATGACAAAATGGATCACCGTTGAATTTTCTCGTGAAATCTAGCTACTACTGCCGACTTTGAGATACTAAATTTCATGCTTTTCGAAAGATCACATTAACGCCGCATAACAAATGGAGCAGATACGTGATGTGAAAAAAGTCACTTACTATATGTACCCATGTGACACATGTTACATGATTTGTGAGATGATGGAGATGAATGGCTTAGATTAAGCCATGTGTCAAAAATCAAGATGAAGGGACATGAATGGAATTAGTGAAAAGTTAAATGAGTATAAGACAAAATAGGAGAATAGTTTTCCATCGAACACAAAATCGATAAAGGGTTGAGATTCAGATTTTTGTGATGTAGAGTGTGATTTCTCTCTAGATTTCCTGCTCGACTCACTCACTCGCTTCGCCAAGAAGTAGCCGTTTCTACGCAGCGAGGGCTACGTGTGGGCATTGATTTTGGGGAGTTCCAATAACTCCAAGAGGTAGGGGTCTTCTCCTACTTGTGTTATTCTTCGCTAAGAGCCACATGTGGAATGTTGAGATATTCTGAGGCTTAATTTAATCAGACTTTGGCCTCAAAACAATTGAACCGAGTGGAGAAAATTCATATTGTGTGGCCGTGATCAAAGGCTAACTGTATTTAATTCTTCAAGATTTTATGATTTTTAGTTATTGCAATTCAAATTCGAATTTGATGTGTTATTAGCCCATGGTTAATTTTCGTGTTATTGATTGTGAAATTGAATGACATGAATTGTGTGAATTTAATTATGTTAATATATACATGAAAAATATATATTAGCATGAATATTTTAGAATTGGCATAATGCATTCCATATGCACTGGGGCACCCTAGAATATTAGGAGTGAGTGCATGACACGAAAATGAAAGAAAACAAAAACGAAAAATGTTTGTGAAAGAAATTTCGACGGAAGATTTTCCGAGAATCAGGTTGAGACTGTCCAACAATTCACGCCTGAGTGGCCTATGAATTGTTTCGAGGGTTATCCAAATGATTCACCTCTGAGGGTTGTCCAATAAATTTATCAATCATAGTGTTGCACAAAGTTTTTCTTTTTTTTAAATTGATTTTACTCGCATTTTCTTATATGTGAGGAGTCGCAGACTCTACATACGACGGCGACGCACATCCAATAGATCATGTATTTGCTCGTGTGACTGCTTACAAGACATGTACACTTAGGTGGGGAGTAATCCCATATAGAAATATACTACTCGATATCAAGCCACCCTGCCGAGATCATTATTTCGTACAAGTGATTTTAAATGGTATGACAACACTCACTGAGGTCGGCTTTTGTAATAGAAATGGACAGGATTTGATGTTTTTGCATAACATTGTATTAAAATTTAAATCTTAATATATGTTTGTATTATGAGTGATTTCTAACTCTGAACTATTTGGTATATAGTCAGATGTAAATTTAGTGAGTATTGATGTATCGCTCACATGGCCATTTTTACTCATTTTAATCAGATATAATTTGATGTGGTCTTTGTAAAATATTGGGACAAAGTAAGGCGGATTGGGACAGTTGTATTAAAGAGCTCTCCCTGCACAGCTGAGATTCTAGCCCGATTTTCATGAGTGGTGGTTGGGTTACCCGACATCCACGAATATATTCCCGCGGGGGTCGACGGGTTGTCAACGGACCCTGAAATGGGGGGCGCTCACAGCTTGCAACCCCTATGACCTCCTTACAAGGCCTCACGGTAAAATCGATGGTGCTCGGCTAGCACCATGGACGTCCCTCTATGTCCTCGTCCCTCGACCAGCCATCTACACATGTCAAATGAAACACTAAGATAAATTCTATCTCACCCTAACTAAAGGGTGCATGCTCTAACTACTATCGTATTTCCATCATCATGAACAACGCCTGTCATCTTTATCCTTAGTGGTGTTTTTTGCCAACCACTAAAAAATTCAATTTTATTTCCAAAATTTATAAAACATTTAAATAATCATGTACAAATCACACCCACTGAACACAAATGCATGTGTCCCACACATCAATTATCAAAATGCACAATGAATGTGTGATCTAAACCCATGCCCCATCGAGTCCTAGGTATTCATATACCTAAGCTCTGATACCAAGCTATCACGCCCAAAACTTGAGGGTCATTTTTATTTTATTTTTCGAATGAACAAAGGATCCGCATCAGTTGTCCCAACAAGGCACAACAGAGTGCGCCGGGGCGCCGTCACGCACGATCGGCGGCGCCACCGCACGCGCTGGCGCGACCGGCCCCGCGGCATCGCTAAGACCGTCCCACGCATGTCGCGCTTATTGCGGCCGCCAAGACTCCATGCATCGCACGCATAGCGGGCGCGATCGCCGCGACACGTCGCTGCGCTAGGCGCATACCTTCCCGGCTCTGGCCGCGACACCAAACTCAGGTCGCGACCCCCAAGCAAGCCAGGCCATGTCGACACCACCCCCGCATCACCCCAGCGCCCGTCGCGACGCCTGGGCGCCATGTCGACACTTTAAACACGCTTCCATGCCACGACATGAAAATCGCGCCGCGTCCCACAAGGACTAACTGAATCCAGCCCTTAGACCACATCGCGTACATACAAAAATTGATGTCGCAACCCGGGGCTGATCCCCTGCCGCGGCCGGCAATTAAAACCAAAGTTGCGCTCGCTTATCGCTGTCACGCACATCCCGCTCACTGCACTGCCTACGAGCCCTTTCGTGCGCCATGAAACTCCTTAAGAAAATCTAATTTTCCTAAAAGCAAAATGGTAATTTCGTCAAAAGTTCGAATTTTCTAGATCTTTACAACGAAACTGGATCACAATTATCTGAATCGCTCCATAAATTCACTACTACATCGAATTTCATCAGACCTCCGAGATAAATTTGAATTTCACATTTTTCGAGACATGTAAAGGAGTGCCTGATACTTGACACTTTATGAGTGAAGCCAAGATAGTTCCACGTGTCCTTGGAAGAATGGGTCAAATACTTAGCCAAAGCGTGGTCCTGGTATGAGTGACAAATGGCACTCAGGAGTGGAGGGAAATCTAAGTTGGGGAGCGGATACGGATAGTAAATCCTAAGCAACCAATGGAAATGACAAGTTGTATGAGAGGACTTTTCTCTTCACTCAATCTGTGACTAAACTGTCTTTTCGTAGGAAAAAGAAGAGAGAGAAGAGCAAACGAGAAAGAGAGAGGTGTTGAGAGTGATTTTATAGAGAAGCCTCTAATTTTCTAGATTTTCCAAACTATCTGACCGGTCATCTTATTGGTAAGAAGCAAAGCTGCTTCCTACCAAGAAGGGCTACCTGGCTTTGTGGAGTTTTTGATGCAACTGCATAGGGTTTTCTCCTACTTGTTTTATTCTTCGCTGGCGCAATTTTAATGACGGGATTTGTTAAGGCCTATGTTTGTTTTTTATTCCAAAGATTCGGGACCTGATGAAGAAACCATATAGGGTTCGACAGTCCGTGGACTCGTTTTTGTATTTAAAGATGCAAGCACAGCCTGTAATAAAGTGACAATATGTTTGACTAGATTTTGTGCGCCTCCAAGATGAATACTGGATTGAAGTTTATTGGCTCCACGCGAGCTAATTTTGTGTTATTAAGTACATGAATGAATAACATGTGCTTTTAATATATGCATGCTTAGTATATTAACATGGATTGTATGGAATGTGGATTTAATGCTCAAAGGTAATATTGCATGAGTATGCAGGCTTTATAACCCAAGAGAAAATCTCCACTACTAAGTATCAGCTTCACCCCGTCAGAGAATATATTTATTTCGTAATCGGAGGCACCAGTGGCTGGGACGCTGAATTGTGAGCGTAGAGGCGAAGAAATGGCCAAACTGGCCTTATTTCCGTATTTTGTAAATTCTAGAAAGAAGATCCAGTTTTTGTGTAAATTGCAATTAAATACAATTTTAAACAAACCCCTTTTTGTATAAGATATACATTTTTTGTTGTATGGATGTGTGGACCCTATTGGGCCATTTTACATATGTTTAGGTCTCATGATATGAGACACACAAGTTTTTCGAGGGTTGACGGTTGTCAACTGGACACCCCGGGATTTGGGGCGTCACATGCCAGGCCCGTCCTATTGCGACACCATTTCTGGGTCACGACCCAGCATCGAACATGGGCAGTAGCCCATCTCATTTTATCCCTGCATTATTCTTTTCTTTTCCTTTTTGTTCTACCCACTGTAAAACCTCCAGAATTTAGCCTCATTACTACAAGGCTATGGAAAACTGGAAAACTCGCAAAAATACATATATTATACAAAAGCGAATTTAATTACAATTTTCTTTAATTAAAAATTATAAAAATTGGGTTTTCTACCCGCATTTTTACAAAATATGTAAATAAGGCCAACTAGTGGCTCCACACCTTCTTCACTGATAGTATCGATAAGGCCCCATCCGGGTGTACCTTCATTATCCTAAATCATATTCACGACGCGAAGAATGCCTAAGAAATGAATCTCTTCTTACATTTTATTACTCCCCGCCTGCGCCATGTAATGGCGGAAATGACAGTCATTATCTGGCGAATCAATGATTCACCAACATTCACACGCCAATCTCACGCCCGAGTCCTCACCGACTTCGCACACGCCAGGCTAAATGTGATGAAAATTTTTTCCAAACAAATCTATTTGTTTAATTTGTGGACAACCCTCCGACGCATATATAGTGGACATATCTGCTATCAATTTTCAGGCAACCCTCCGACTCATATATTGACATACTCGATAATTAATTTTGTATATTTTTCCCAAAATATGTCGCGCACTTACACCTAGTACTCTACTGTCCCCGTGCATATGAAATGCATATGCTATTTTTTATGTTACATATGCAATGTTATCAAGCATGTATATATTAACAACACTTTATAAATAAATACGTTATTCAATCATAAAGAATACCATAACAACACAAAGCCACACAACAATCCTCGATCGCTGTGGATCAGTCTAAATAACTCTAGGGATTTCACCACCCAGTCCAAATTTTTAGAACCGAATGAATGGCAACTCAGTCTTAACATCCCTTAATCCATTAAAATGGCTTTACCAAATATTAACTCAAGAGAATGAAGACTTCTACCTCGGAGCTGCCGAAACTCCACACATCGGAGCCATACGTAGCTCTCAGTTGGGATCACCTACTTGTCTTCGCTGATCTCGACTAATCGATCGTCGAAAATCTAGAGAGGCTCGAGAGCCTTCACCTGGGTGCCTCCTTCTCCCTCTCACTGCTCGCTTCCTCCCTCTCTCCCTCCCCTCCCAACCCCCTTGGTCAAGATTAGGGTCAAGGAGATGTCACCTCACTTGCCTATGTCAAACTTCGAGCGGCCCCCAGATTACCCCTTATCACCTGATCGCTTGTCAAATGATTCTCTCCACTTATGAGATAACACTCCACTTGCGAGATACATGTCCTCACTGGGCCCCACTTAGCTTCCTCATTGTTTGACTTGCTCACAATTTGTCACGTGGCACACCGGTGAGCGCCACTCAATTCATGCGCTCCTGCATCGCTTCCTCTGTTCAAAACGTGAAATTTCGACTATCTCTCAAATTCAACGAAATTCGGCATAAGAGGCTAAATTCCTCACAGACGCATTTTTAACCATAGTTCCTGTCTGTCATCCAAGATCTCAAAAAATTTCGTGATTTTGGACCGACATTACTATTTTTTACCATTTTTCAAGGGTAATTAATTTTCTGCTTCATATTATCACCCAATTTTTTTGTTCAAGAAGAGAATTTCAAACAACAGTTATAAAATTCAAAATTGTCGCAAAGATAATTTTTCTTTTTTAGTTATAACCATCTTTTACTAGTTTATCGGGTGGGGCCAGAACTAGACATTAGTTTTGAGGGGCATTCATAGACTCAAAAAAAGATTATAGCATAATGGTAATCTTAAAATCTTTCAAAGAATGAAATGGGAAGAATTTTATTCTCTATTAAAAAAAAATTTCAAGAAAATTTTAAGGGAGACACATGCCATTCTTAGGTACACATTGGCTCCCCCTTGTTCACCTCAGCACATTGACTTTCTACTCCTTCTCAAATTACATCGTTCAATCATCACTTTTCTCTCGGTAATAAAATCTCACTATTACCTTTATTCGAGGCCATGGTATGGAAGGTTATACTTGTTTGGCACCATGCCACGTGTTAGACAAATGCCTTAAAAGCATATGAGATTTAAATAAATACATATTTATTTTTCAATAAATAAATATTTCATTTAATACATTTATTATTTAAATACTTTATGAATAATGATCACAAAATCTCATGATTATTTAACGTAACCTTAAATAAATATATAAGTGTTATACAAGAGGATATTATTTAAGGATGATAATTTAAAATAGTCCGTGAAAAATAGTCAAGTTGTTATTTTGACTTAACAATTAAAGTATGGAATCTTTAATTGATTTTCACTAGTGCATGTTATTATTATTGAAAATGAAATTGTTTTATCCGAACGATTGATAAAGTGAGAGGTTATCTAATAAATGCACTTTAAATGATATAATTATGTTGATAGAACATGACATGATTTGAATAATTGATAATTCCTCGCTAAGAATAGTATAATTCAAATCATCTCACTGATATCATATGTAGTGATCTTAATCCTTAGTACTTATAACACTATTTACATTGTTTTTACTTACTTGCATGTGATTATAATAATATAATATCAATCTTTGTATTTTGGAGATACAATGAATTAAATAGCAGGGAGCCTAACAAACAAGACCGGACCATTCCTTTTCTCTTATTTAACAAAGGATAAATGGGCCCCTTACATGATTATTCAAGTCTTGAATGGTAATGAAATGCTTTATCTATAATTAAATTATGAAGCTTATCAATAATTGGACCGTAATTGATATTTTAAGATAAAGAGCTACCAGAGACTATCATTATTTCACCTAGCTCTAATAATTATGAATTATTTATGGAGGATCAATATATACGATCAAATCATATGGACAACTTCTAATTTCTCGAAAGAATAATATATCTATAATTTTAAGTATGCAATTCAAGTTTCCTAGTGGAGCAACATTGGAATTAATAAAATTATGTTAGTTAATTAATCAAGTTTCTGCCTGAGTTAAAATTATAGTCCATAGGTCCCTCAATCCTACCAAGACCCATTGATTAGACAAAGGAGAAAATAGTTTCGTATCACTCAAATATAAATTAATTTTGAATTAATTTATATGAAAATAAGTAATTTGATTATTTAATCTTAATTACCCAAATTATTCAAATATGAAGAACTTAGCCTATTGGCATCTTGTGAAACTTTATATATATGGTGAGTTCCATGTTCAAGTCCTGTTATCTAAACATTCTTAACTTAGTAGAAAACATGGGAGTATGAAAATAGAAGGTGGCTGGAATAGAAAGAAAAGAGATAACAAAAAGAAAAGAGATAAACAGCCATTTTAAAACAAAATCTCAACAATTTAGAGTTGAAAATAGTGTGAAAAAAGATAACAAAATTTTTCCTCCATTTTTGTGCTCCACACATAGTCTATTCGGTTCTGATTTGAAGACTGAGCCTAGAAATCAAAGATCTTCACCATTCATTCGCTGGAATTTTTCAGGTGAGTATCCATACTTGATCAAATAGAAAACATATTTGATTAATTAGAAAAAGTTGCATAATCACAAAATTATAGTGTCTATGAAAACAATTTGGCATTAACATCTTGCTGAGAATATCTTTTATGCTTTTGTTGTTTATTATATTTTTTTATTTATTATATCAAACAACAAAAACCACAATTGGTATCAAAGAAACTCAAATTATATATAATTAATGTTTTGATTATTAGATAACAAAATTTGCTTCATTCAATATTTTGATTATCTGATTATTAGAGAATCCAAATTTAAAACTAGTTAAGTCTTTTTTATTATGAACAAAGCGGACATGATGAATGCAGATAATCATGGGTTGGGCACTACATTTGTTTCGCTTAATGATTATCGCCATTATTAATTAATGCTTGATTACTATATACTGTGACAGAATGCATGGATAGTTTATTGATTGTAAGTTCTCGATTAAAGCTTTTTTTAATTTATTAGATTCTTATAATAGTAACTGTATAATTTTATTTTATTTTCTTAGAGAATTTGTTGTAGTGGTTCCACTTTGTATGCAGGGAATTTAAAAAGTTAAGTTCCAATGAAGGGAATGAAGACCCACAACCTATTTGTGTTAATAATAATTATCATAATGAAGGAACAAGACCTAAAATTTATTTATTTATTCATTTTGGTTAAATTTAATTAGAAATATCCAAAGACAATCTTGGCCAAAGTTCAGTTTCACATGCCGTTTATTTATTTGTTGCTATATATATATATATATATATATATGGCAGAGAGAGTATATATATATATATTAGAGAGTAGAGAGAAAGAGGGAGAGAGTATATATATATATATATATATATATATATATGTAATGTTTCAGGTCTTAAAATAACGGTATTAATGGAATAAGGGTTTCCTCAATTTTTAAACAAAAGCATCATTTTAAAAGGAAGAATGCTTATTATTAAAATTATAAATGTCTAACTAAATTTACTTACATTTATTTATCATCATACATCCAAAACCAAATATAAGTCAATATATATTTTCCTTTTCTCAGTGACTTCCTAAGACCAACTATAGCTTCATGAGATTCTCCTACCTTGACTTTTTTCCCTCTCTAAAATGATGCAAGTACCAGATTCTGGGTATTAACTCTAATAATTCACGTAATTTGCAGTTTTTTATCTCCTGAATAAAATTATTTCCAAGTAACTTAGGAAACAATAAATTAGGCAATGAATGAAGAGGACATATTTCCAAAAGCAGCTTTTGCATCGGTCTCCATTGGAGAAATATTGATGTAGATTTATCATGGAAGGTTTTGTGTGCATTAATAGTTGCCAATGATCAAATCCTGTTTTTATCCATATTTTCGATTTATTATTTGCTGAAATTTTTGAAATGCGTATTTTATTTTTTATATTAAATATTTAAAATCTTTTACTTTTCCTTCACTATTCATTGTGGCCCACATTGATTTGATCAGAGATTCGGTCCCAAGAGGTAAAAGGGATTGCTTTGAAGCTGTGATAAATACAATGTCTCTGTAGGGTCAGAAGATTTGCACCATTATTAATACCACTTGGGAATAATTTCCACTTTTCTATCACCAAGACCAACACACAAACACAATTCACTTTCTCTCTCTCTCCCTCTTCTCTCTCTCCTGAAAACTGAAAACAAAAGGAACAAACAAAAAGGAATGGGAAACTAGATCCACACAAATGCAACACACAAATCTAGATTTACTGAAATAATAGTGATCGGGATCAGCTGTAAAACCCATCGCTCTGGGCTCAATGTTGGTTTAAATTGGAAGCCTCTGACCCGGCCATCTTCGTTGTTAAGTCAGAGGTTAATAATGCCGTCGCCATTACCGCTAATTTGTTATCGAACCCAGTAGATGGGGATACTGGGATACAGCCGGAATGACACCAGGAGTGCACCACAGAGCATGCCGACAAACTGTAATCAATGGGGAGATAATAGTAGGATAACAGTACATACCACACTACGGGGAAGTGAGAAGTCATGAATGAACAATAAGATGGCTGATTACCAAATCAAGCAGACGTATCGAGTGAACGAGCATCAAGATGGTGGAGTGAGGGGACTAATGGATGAAGGAAAAGGCTAATAAAATGAGGGATAAAGGGTAAATAGTTATCTGTCAACGATTTAACTTACCCTCCTCTTTCTCCTTCTATTTCACCGGGAGGTTTCACCAAACACGTTTCATTTGATATCAACCTCTCATATCCGCTAGAAGGGCCACGATTAATTCCTTCGTTGAACCAAGGAAAGTGGATACTTTGCAAGGTGGTGGCATGGATCATATGAAAAGTTTAGATATTTATAGATTCATTAAGGTTAGTTTTTGGGAAGAAAGCAAATAAAAGGAAAAGGGATGAGGGTATGATGCTTTAAGAAGAGGAATGATGAGAACAAAATTAATTACTTAGGTATGCTTGGAAAGTGAATTACGTAGATATGTCGAATAGTGACACAGAGGTGCTGAAGAAAGGATTACGAGCATGCAAGAAAAACGACTACGCCAAGATAAGGCAAGCTAGAAGAAAAGAAAAATATGTCGATCACAAATCTGAGGACCTCATATTCAAATTCATAATGCAAGCATTTAATTAATTTCTCATGTATGTTTTCTCATAAATCCTTCATCACCATGGTCGTCAGGATCGTAATATCCACAGAGCAATGGGAGAAGTTGCTTCAATTTGCTACAAATAAATTTTCTATTTAAGATGTTATTTCATTCTGTTTTAAAGAAATTTAATTTATGTTTCTAGATTTAATGAACAATTATTTAATGGTTCTTTGATAATGAAGTTGTTTCTATTTGAAAGAATGGTTTAAATATTATGGATATTCAGACAATGGTCCATACTTATTAGAAATATCCAAAGACACCCTGGCCAAAAGTTCATTTCACATGCCGCTTTATTTATTGAGTAAAGTTATATATATATATATATATATATGATTATTTTGATTGTATGTTGATGTAATTATATATATGTTATATAGATACAAGTTTCACCTACTTTGTGTTAACATGCAATATTATAAATGAAGGACATGATATATTCTGCTTTTATTGTGGTGCTCTAAATAAATTAATGAGATTAATTGGAATTAAATTGCAAATGCAATTTATGAAAATTATATTTTTTAATATATATATATATGCTATATTAAAATTAAAATTGTTTTAATTTTACTTATAAATTTAAAATATGATATTTGAATGGTTATTTAACAATGAGTGGAAGCAGATAAATGACGATTAACTCCATGGGTCTCCCATTGCTTACATAATATGTGGCCTAATTGGCGCCTTGAGATTACTATGAATACGCCCTCCTATGAAGGGTGTCCACAATATTATGCTGGTAATTGCCTGGTAAATAAGACGTCTAGGGTGGATCTTCTTAAATGACCCATCATTTGATGCATGCTAAGTATAAAATCAATAGAGTTTGAAACGATGGGTCACACCGTATAGAAACAATTAATTACATTGTATCTTATTCTCAAAACGATAATTAATAAATGTTGAAAAGTATGATATTTTTGATAAACATTTATTGATTGAAATGTTTCGACCACTTAGAAAATTGTGACTCACTCCTACGGCACACATTTCTTTTGAAATTGAATGTTGTTGGGTATAACATATAGCATAAAATAAATTTCTATGCCTTAAAATTCTATATAAGATCTATGCAATGAATGTTTTATTATTTGTCAAAGAAAATGTTTAATTCGATCAATTTGCTATCACTTGAACAATTGACTGGTGAAAATTATGCAAAATGGAAAAGCAATATGAACTTGAAGCTACTAATCATGTATGTTTTTCCTTACAAAGCCTTCACAAGAGTAAGGAGCTTCCAGATATAGTACCATGGTCAAGTACTGGGTGCAAGGATCTCAAGAAGAGCAATGGAGAAGCTAGGCTTCAATTTACTACAAATAAATTTCTTATTTAAGAGATGTTTATTTCATTCTGCCACATCTTGCAAATTCCAATTTCTCGAACAAAGGTAAAATCGCACTCGATTACAACAACGGCAATCATAATTAATTCTAGATCTCGGATGACAAACGATTGTAAACATGAATCGTCTCGAAATCTAAAGACGAAATTTCGTACTTCAGAGACGTTTCTGAAATGGAATGCCGGTATCGCGCCGTGTCAGAAATCGATTTTTGATGCGACGTAAAGTCAAGATATAACACGATCTGTGCCATGAGGGTATGAGTGGAAATGATGAAAATGGAAGGTCGAGGTAATAAATATCAACCTAAAATAGGATAAAGGCCTATTTTTTTGAAAGTTTGCTAGATAAGGACAAATAGTGTACATGCTCTTTCTTTCTCAATGTTAAAGAGGCCAAAACAAATGAGATGCAGGGGTTTGACAGTGAGCTATGTTTTTGGTAGAGCTAGAGAAAGTAACTTCTCTTCAGAATACAAACATCCAACCTGCCATGGCCTTCTCGAGACAAGCAGAAGAATCGTCTACGCTGGTAGAAATGACGCATTCTGTATTTACGAAGCTTCAAACCTGTGTTATATGATTTTCCTCACTTGCCATTCCTTCTTAACGCTTTCTAAATGTTCAGTTTGAACAGGCAATGAGGTTATTGATCGCTCCAAAGTTGAACCGGCGGAAAATTTTACAAACCTGGGGATAGTCCAGATCGCCCATGGGCTGGTTGGTTTCACTGTGTATTTTTGTGTTAAATCATGAATTGATTTGGTAAGGCCGAAATGGCCAGCAACCTGCTCACCAAGTGGACCGATAAATCTGTGGTTTTTTGAAAGAATAGTAACCTAGGGTTTTACTGTCTTGTGAATAGTGACATACTTCAAAATATTTTGTGCAAACATGGGTTTAACAATATGTTTCAAATTGAATGTTGGGGGTGATCATTAGCCCATGGTTTTTTAATGATGCGACGTGATGAGTTGTAAAATTGCTACAATATGATTTGTGGTGATCGAATTATGAGTATTCTATGTTTATATATTTGCATGTGATTAGACTCAAGAGTTGAATTTACGACATATATTCCATATGCACTGATATCCAGGATTATGGTGAGTTACCAAGATGAGATTAGCCTTATAAATTGCCGTGAGTGGTTGTCAAAATGATAAGGATCTAGAGGGTAACTGTAACCTAAATAACAACGTCTATGTTAATGGATATATATCGAGGGTAGTCCATACGAAAATATCAATCGCTTAAGACGCCCAATTGATATATTCTGAGGGTAGCCTTCTCTTCCACCAATATACACCTGAGACAAATTCACTACCGGATCGGAGGGTAACGCTTGAACTATAAACGGTATCAATTTGCTTGAAACGAGTAATTTCATACGAGGCTTAGGCGAGTGAGAGAGTTGGTGAGTACCGGATCCGGGAAGCTGGTCATGTTGACATTCAAGCAGGATCGCATTGCTTGAATGTGTGCTTTAAATTGAACACGCACACCGCATCAGCGCGAGTAGCGCCCACTTAGGCTTATTCTCCTATCAGCTTTCTTAGCTTCACCGCCGCGACCACCCTTATTTTACAGGTACAGTGAGTCATAAAGGACGACTCGCCCAGAGATCAGATTAGAAGAAAAGCCGATCGCCAGCTTTCGCTTTTATCGCATATTCAGTACGTATTAGAATTTCTTAATTTGGCTGTTATGTCAGATGAGAGTAAAACAATTTCAACTCTTGTACTATCGGGCATATAGTCGATTCGCGGCTGTATGTATGGTTACATTGCCATGGGCCCAAGTGTCGTATTAGCCAGTGATTGGATATGCCGTAGCTGCTATCGGGACTGCTTGGGACAAGATAAATGCAAAGTTTTGTACAAGTGACTGTGGTCGCCAGTAGAGCCTCCCATACAAAGCGAGACTCTTCGATTTTCGCGGGCGCTCAAAATCGACATCCACTTGTATTCCACGGCCGACGGGTAGTCAACGGACCCCCTAAGCTACGCCACATGGTTTTGTGGAATTAATTTATGTTTCGAGGATTGAATGAAATAATTATTTTGAATACTTTTTGGCAATGAAGTTGTTTCTATTTCAAAGAATGGTTTAAATATTTGTTATGGATATCAGATAATGGTCTATACTTTATAAAATCTATAAGCAAACACTATTAAATATTGAAATGTCTAAAGTGGCGCCAAACTAAAGAGTAGAAGCAAAAGATTAAAAGATGATGGTGATACTCAGAAGGTCTTCGACTTGGTCATCATATAAATATAAACATGATGGAAAGAATAACAAAGGATGAAGGTCCTTTGCTGGAATTAAAAGTTGGTAGCCTACCGCCTTGAATCCGCTGAAGGAAAGTTGATAAAGAGACTATTTCTTCCACAAAAGGAGAAAGAGCCAAGGAACCTCTTGGGCTAATACATTCTCGCATGTATGCGGGACCTTTTAAATGTCCAAAGAGGAACAGAATACTTCGCCTTCATTGACTCATTATTCAAGATATGGTATGCTTTTTTTATTGCAGCAAATCCAAACTTTTTGTAAGTTTAAGAAATTTAAAGCATACAAGTTGAAAAGCGATTAGGTAATGATATCAAGATTGATCACGGACTTATCGAGAGGTGTAATTACTGGACACGAAATTCATTGAATTCGATGGTAATATGGTATTGTATCACAAAATTATAGCACCAGAACTCCACCAAAACGGTGTTACAAAAAGAGGAGAAATTTAACCCACTTATATGATGAGTCTATGTTGTTACTCTTATTACCCACTTTTTTGGGATATGCCTGAATCAAGGTTTATACACACAATGTAGTTCTAAATGGAGTAAAGAAATTCAGATTCATAAAAGAGGGTTGGAATTGAATCAACAAAACTTATAAACTAATTCTCCATCATCAGAAATAAGCCATCGCAAAGATAAATGTGCCCAGTCTAATACAGATGGAAGTCTTCATGAGAAAAGAGAGTTGTATGATGAAAACATGTTTCTTTGATTTTTAGGATTTGTAAGAAAAGTAGTGTGATGAATGGTTGAAACCGGAAAACAAACTAGTTCGAGTAAAGGAGAACCTCAAGTCTCGCCACCGGGCTGTGTAGTCTGAAGTGCTTTTAACATGTCCTCGGTCTTTTCCTTACAAGTAGAGACACAGAAGTTATTTCCCCCGACCTGATCTTCATTTAGCGAAAACTCCAAACTCTAAAAGTTTTTCTTTTGAAAATGGTATTCAATGAGCATAATGTTCTAAACTGAGAACAAGACCTCCTAAACCTACCCTACAGTTGGACATTGACTAGGTAATAACTGAGTATCATGATCTAGTTAGTATCCATCTGTTCAAAAAAGCTTGCCAAACACACATTGGTGAGAGCATACCTGGCAAGAGATTTTAATATAGCAGTGAGAAGCAGAACTGAAATACCCATAAATGCATACATGAAAAGCACGAGAACATGCAACTTAACCCCAAAACTAACACCGCACCTTCCTTCATGGATTAGGGGCCTTAATAAGCATCCTTGATTTTGTCACGGGTCAAGGTGTTTTGATGGTGATAAAGTTCAAGAAAGTAGGAAAGGAAGAGAAAATCACAGTCCGCCTGGGTGGAGAGGAAGCTTCGTGTCTAATTTTATCATTGATTGATGGACCCGTTAGATCGATTGATGTTACAAGCTCGACCGGCTTATGAAAGCTTAGTGACAAGAAATTACAACTATACAAAGGAACCAAAATTACATCAAGGGAAAATTTGTACAAAGCCAAACAAAGTGGGTCAAGAAAGGGCCAACAAAGAGCATGGAGTAAGAGTCATACTACAGGGTTACACTAACTCGCAAAATTTTCACTAGCTTCTCTTCAGCAATTTCACCCACTTGTTCGATCATGCACCGACCGTCAGTTCATCGTGTTTGAATCGGATTGAAGATAATGAGGCATTTGGCCTGCAAAACTACAAAAAATAGCTACAACATGTGATCAGTAGCTAAGCCAAGACCTCAATGTATCAATTAGGTTATTTAAGTTGATTAGTACACAAAAAGTGCTTAAAACCTGCTATAAACAAGGCTCAAAATAGCACTATTTAATGAATTTCAATGATATCGCTAGTCCCTAGCAATGATAAAAGAAGGAAGATCATGCATGCTATGTAAATGCCAGTAAGCGGAATCGTTCTTTCAAAAGTGTATAAGGGAGGCCTACCTCCCGGCGCGAAAACTGGACTCCAGATAAAACCAGCTGGAGAATAAAATGCCGCCAGTGGACAAGTTTCAGAGCAATGTCCATTCCAAGGAAATCAACCTAAACTTCCACCAAAATCTAAGTGTTTAGGTGGATCGGGCTTTTACCAATAAGTCATAAGCGCTTTCTCCTCCTGTAAAACAAGCTGAATGCCAATGCCTTACTATCACTCAACGCAAATAGATCCCGGCTTACTCTTTATTTTATACTGAATGAATAGAAAAATGCCAAAACCTCACTCTCACCAAAGTCCCCGTAGTGGACTGTCGATGATTTCACAACCACCAAGGTTTAGGGCATCGTCAAAAGGATTCAAATCACTAACTCTATAGGTTTCACCTCTACTGGTTGATGATTTCTAATCACATACAACTCCGCTAAACTCCACCCATCCACCCATGTAGCGAAAGATGTTGGTGGTTCCCAACCAATTGGTTTAGGTACCAAGCTTTAAAGGTTCAGACTTCTGACGTGGCTCGGGTTTCAAGGCAAAGCTACACTGCTTTTAACTTCTTTTTCTTTCTTTTCTTATTGAAGATCAGCCAGCCTTCACACTTGGGAACCTATCAGGAAGCAAATAACAGTTACAACCACTTTGCAAAGTAAAAGGTATGTGGCTTTTCTAAATTTATTGATTTAAACATGGCACCGTGTGTGGGTTATTACAGGATGAAAAAGGCTGAATACTGAATTAACACATCTAATTAATCATATGATTACATACTTAGTAATATTGATATATCACATAATATTGAAACTTTTCAACTATAGAAAGGTATCAAAAAAAAAATTGGGTCAAAATTACTGTATATGTAGATAACGAGTCAGATGATATGGTGCAATCTGCATGATTTTAGCAAAATTCTGTGTTTTCAAATAAGTATACACAAGTTATTAGCACAAAAATGGGCTTTATCAGCAGCAAACAAAACGGAAATATAAGAGAACATCACTTCATGACTAACTTCTTTCCATCCTTCTCTCTCTCTCCCTCTCAAATACCACACAGAAGTAGTATTGTCCGCAGGAAGTGACGGTGTTAGCGGAGGAATTTAAATTCTCCTTAGTCGTGTCATGAAGACAGTCCTCACTCCTGATAGGCTGAAATGCCGAGGAGGGCTGGATGCTTGTCAAATGCCAAGACAAAGAGAAAATACAAACTACTTATCTACCATGACTATTGTTAAACAAAACCAAATTTAAACAAAACTAATGCAATTAAATTGGGTTGACTTCGAGATAATGCGAAAAGCCACTCCCAACCCGTGTATCCGAGGTCATGGGGCCCAGGAGGGTAGTCTTCCGGTGCCATAGAAGAGGTGCCAGGCTGAAGCTCGCCTTCTCAAGCCTCGCTGGGCATCCGCCTTCCGGCAAGCCTGGATGACTAATGCAAGAGATCTTCATTAACGCTGCCTAATCTTTCCGCAGCTTGATCCAGAGTTTCATTGATGCACCACCGTGCACACTTCATCTGATTTATGCTCATCCTCATTAATGGCGCTGTTGCTCAGTGAAAAAAGGTTGAGCTTTGAAACACAGCCAAGGTGAGCCAGCGACTCATTCGCAGCGACAGGTATTAGATGTAGCCAAAATGCCTGGCAGATGGAACGAAGCAGCCTCGCCACCGGCCTCAGACGGTCCGTTTAAATCCACCCATAGTGGAATTGCCTTACCAAACAAGACATTCTCAATTATTCCCTTTCGTATTTTCAAAGGGATCATCCGCTGTTGATGGTGTTATGTCAGATCTGAGCTCTCCAACCTAACTGTTGGTACACCTGCAGGCGGGCAAGAGGGTTACCACCGGGCCCTGCATCTAGTAGTGCTTATCTATATAAGAACCCTCCATCGTCAATTAGATGGTAGATCCCATTCTATATTTCACCAAGGTTTTGACTTCTGATAGACAGTTGATCATATTCTCACGTAGCGCCTTCTCGTCAATGCACCAAACCCTTTCTTGATTTGCACAGTCCTTGAAAATTATAATAGGCTGGAAAACTATCTACAAACAAGTAGTGGAATGTCCACTTTAATTCTTAGTACTCTGCAAGATGCCCGCCGCTGATATTCTTTTCGCCCCCTTGTCAGAATGAGGCAGGCATGCTTCTTCATCTAACTTTGAATGAATATCATGTGATCCGCCCACTTCCTCTTTCCGGTTTCAATTGTGCTCAGGTAATCACGTCACTTTACTACTGCCAAAGTGAGAATTGGCCTGACTTCATCTGATTCAAAGTGCCCAACGCAGTATAGCGCAGAATTAGCACTCCTGGTAGATGATTTGGGTGTTCGGAAGCCAGAACTTCTGGTCTGGTCGCTGCTGATCGTTACCCAGATGATGATCAGTGGTGTACCACTTGGTGATCGAGGTTATTATGGTCCATCAATCTTTTCTGTCACTGTTTTCTACATTTTCTATTCTTTGAATGATTTGAGACAATAGCCGGCTCCCTTCCATAAAATCTCTCACCCACCCTTTCAACTGATAATACCGTCAACGGGAAAAGAACGTGGCGCCGCCAGCAGGGACCTGACACCGTCGGTCACTGGTCGCAACTAAACCACGCCGAGGTTTAGTGTCCAGTAGAGATTCGTGGTGTTCCTTCCGAAATAATCGAGTGTTTCGCTTCACTCCAATTACCAGGTCATTTCACCCACAAGATCGACACGCGATCAAACTTTATGAGGTAGCCTGGGGTAGCGTGTTCTCCTCACGACTGTTAATCTGAAACAAAACAAAATGGCAGCGGTGCTCAATGACATTTAATACTTATGCCGATTTCATCAGCGATCCCATCCTTCCAAGTCGCATGGATAACTATTTGGTTCCAATATGATCCTCCACTACATGAAGAGATATCTACGATTTGATTGAAGCGTTATGTCATCGCTTTCCCACGTATTTAACTTATCCCAAGCTGGAGTGTTCTACAATACAATGAGAACCATGTTTCATCTGATTTTGCGCGAAAAGTCCCCCGGCTATCACATGGGTCTCCAACAGTTGCTTCGCCATAATATTCATTCGAGTAGCGGCCAAAAGATCCGCATCAGCCACAAGCAAGTGACTGGTTATTTCAAGATATCTTTCCCCAACATCGATAAAATTTTTCACCGGCCATGAGTTGTGCTGTATATTGTCAAATTTGATATCTGTAAAACAACTCTTCAAAAATTCTTCACACTGGTCTGGGGCTCATGGTCCTTGGTTTTATAGAATAATGTAAATTTGCCAGTTTCGGTGGTTAAAAGAAAGCCACCACAGCTCACAATTTCATAAGAAACTAATAAGACGCCGATGAGCATGAAAGGTCATGCACCTAACCTTAAATATTGAAAGTGTACGGCTGGTTATGTTGCGGTTGTTTTTGATCCTGACCATGCTAACTGGGCGGTTGTTGATAGGCCAAAAGCGCGTGTGGCAACGTACGCCTATGCTGTCGCAATGCCGTCGCCGTAATAGAAAACAGCTCGGCACGGATATCGATCCACTGGTGGATAAAAAGTTTGACTGGCGAGAGATTTTCTTTCAAAGGTTATCTATTGCGCGTACGTGAGTGGCACACGTCCGAAGCAACCAAACAAACTAATCCGAATGAATTACTATGTACGGAGACAGGTTATGCTCCCGCCACTTTCGATGGATTATTATTTCCTAGCAGATGATATATTTAATAGATTTATGATTTATTAAATTGGTGGCAGACTATTACGAGATATTCTCCTCGAGGTATCACTATCTCGCCTAGTAGATTCAGTGTATCTCACCCCAACTTTATATTCAAATGCTTAAATGTTCTAACTCAATCGTACACATCGAGATTGAATGATTCTGGCTACCTAAACCAAACCCAGGCTGGTTTACTCTCATATCCTAGGTATCCTCATTCTCATGGGATCTGGATCTCAGTATGGTCATACTAATGCCACAAACATCACCATGTAATCATCTGCCAAGATGCTTTATTATGTTGAATCATAAATCAATGAATACTATAAATTAATAACTCAGGTCCATCTAATGCGGATAAAGTCTAACTGGCAGTTACAGATTCAATATTCAATAAGAATATCACGGCGCGATATATAAATATTAGCTTGTAATATCCAAACAAGAAATACAAATCACGCCTTCTTCTAGATTGATGTCTTGTCGTCTGTTTTCCATTTAGTTCAGGTCTGATCTAATCCCCCTTCCTCAATCACCCCTCGTTTTCACGATTGAGAGGAATACCGCGCCGACGTCGCGACGCGATGCGCCGCCGCTGACGCTGGGCCGCCGTTGATTCATAAAAAGCCGATTCGGGCCGTCGCTGACGCTGACGCCACGACGTCAGACGCGACGCTCGTCACCTATAATCGCCTTCCTTCAATCAAATGCCGTGGGAACGCCTTTCTTTTCTTACCAACAACCAATCACCACTCCGAGATTTGTTATAAAACACGTATTTAAATATAAAATAACGCGAAAAATGTAAGACTGACGCGGGTATAACCTGAGGGTTTTAGGCACTCATCAGTTATATTACACATGGACAAGAAAATACAAGCTTAGTAAATGCGCCCTATGGCGATTTAAAATGCACCAATATACAGAATTTTGATGGCGTTTGTTTAAAAAATGTTTTATTATCAGCGGATAAATGTGTATATAAGTGCATAAAAAGAATATGTAATCATTGTATTGTATGGAGATGAGGTGCCATTTGGTAATACTGAAAGTGTGGTACATAGTACCAAGATTTCTCGTCACAATTTGACATGAAAGATATGGGTGAAGCTAAGGTACTTTCTTTATTTGAAGATCACATAATGATAGTAGAATGCACTAAGAATGATAATGTTAGAAAATACTAAAGAGGTCAACATTTGATGTCAAACCCGACACCCCATATGATTAATGACCCATTTAATGAAAATCAAGGTGAAGTCGTAGTATGACAGATTATCGGGAGTCCTGATATCATAATCTTTTCGTAATTCCCATGGCAGAGGTAAAGTGTGTAGATTAGTTTTGATATACAAT
Organism: Tetrastigma voinierianum; assembly: GCA_016808115.1. NCBI lineage: Eukaryota > Viridiplantae > Streptophyta > Magnoliopsida > Vitales > Vitaceae > Tetrastigma > Tetrastigma voinierianum. The sequence goes on along the minus strand of JAEQBH010005878.1, from coordinate 24,717 downwards.
ATTAATCCTAATAATGATTATTATTGAGTAATATTAAAGGGGATCAATTGTTAATAGGTGGCTAATGAACTATGGTATCTCATATAGTGATTTCCCACTATGTTAAAGGATACAACGATGTTAACTGGATCTTCGACAGATGAGATAAAACCATGGTTTTGTGGTGCATTTACTGAGAGATAGTTGTTGGGTTGTAGAAAATCATTCAAACAAACCTCATCGTTACTTCATCACGTGAGTTAGAGCTTTACAGCCTTTGAACCAGAGGTAAATAGTTGAGTGGTTAAGGAACCTCCAATAGAATTCCTTCAGAACTGTACCCGACACCTTCTGGGCTCTATGCGCATCAGGATTTGCTACAACAATATCGATCAGAAGAATGTACATTTGATGCTGAAAACAAACATATCTCGTCTAAGACATGAGGTTGTGAAACAACTGTTGAAAGATGAACATCATTAATATGTAAATATAAGTGAATTGGGGCGCATCTCCACTAAACCTTTGGGAAGAAAATTAATTTTGGAAACATCGAGTGGAATGGGACTTAAGCCAATATGAGATTAATAGTGATAGGAACCCAACCTTTGTGATTAGAGATCCCATGAAGAAGGTTCATATGGGTAATAGCAAGTCACTTGCTAAATCTGTAGCATGACAAATTGTCCTTCACATGGTGTGGTTATGGTCTTTAGAATGCATAATTTGAGAGGATGGAGTAATATTCTTAATGATTTCATATCCCTTATGGTGGGTACGTATAAATACGTGTGGTGGTAAATCACCTATATAAGTGTGGAGTGGGGCAACTCCGCAGAAGTGGTATGACAAGATTTCTAGAAGCACTTATGAAATAATCGGGCATGCGCATGGCCCTGTCGCGCTACTTGACGTTGAACATCGAGGAATCGTGATGTGTGAATTGCTAATATTAAAAGGTCCTTAATTCACGATCAAGAATAATACGGTGCAAAGAAGCTATAAAAGCTTCTGTCTCTGTAAGTTAAATCTTATTCATCATGTTTGGATTCATGGATTCATTTGAGCATGGCTCAGGCATTACTCCTTCTTCCACGACCCGAACAAAAGTGTTTTAAATACTAGATTTTTAATACAACCTTCTTTTGAAAAATGTGGGGGATTATTGTAAACAATAGTTTTTCAAAACTAAGGTGTAGTCCCACATGAAAGCGAGTCTTTATTGGGTTTTATAAGCCACAACCCCGATTATGAACTTGGCATGACTTGGCGAGAAAAGGGGAGGGGCCTTGTACACACGAAATGGTAGCAAGCAGGTTGGTCTGAGAGTGCGGCCCACGTGAATAGACCAGGGACACATTCGATTTTGCTCCCAATTAATTTTGGTTTTGCTAGCCTAAATAAAACAACGGGTTTATTTTGAATTCAAATTATAACCATTAAGTTTGCTTTTAATTCGTAACGTTTCACTTTAATTCTTACAATTAAGTTTTCATTCAATTCGTAACTTTCACTTTAATGCTTACAATTAAGTTTACATTTTAATTCATAATGTTGCTTTAATTCTTATAATTAATTTTGCATTTAATTTATGATTTTAAATTAAATCCTCTTATGTGCAATATAATTTGCCTATAAATTCAAGGATTCTAAGTTTGAGATATACTCAACACTCCTTTATTGACTATGAATCTAGGTTTTTCTTCTACTCTCACACATTTGTTCCTATTTCAAAGCTCATCTTACATACGAAGAATTGTTGTATCATAGAGAATCAAGTGTAAAGCAGGTGTTTTATCTGAGCCTCGATGCATTTGTTCTCCTGACCTCTTCTGCGATTTCTGAGCTATAACATTAGTCCCGAAACCTACCGTCAACAATCTCTTGCTCACATTTCTTTGCTATTGTCCTCGTCTTTTCAGACATCACATAGGTTCTTGAGTTACAACACTTACTAAGTAGGGCCTTTGTTGCCTTGATAGTATGTGTGATGATCAATAAGTTGGTTTTTATATTTATATATGAATTTTATTCTTATAAAGAGCATGATAATTTAACCAATATATTTGGTTTTTGTTTTTTATTTTTCATTAATAGATTATTGAATATTAGTGTACTTAAGACATATGAATTATGTTGATTTTTTTTTTCTAATTGTGCGTTTCTTCTTATTTTTTGTAAGCGCATGAGTGTGGTTGGATTAACAATATAATATGTAATTCATGCTATAAATCAATTTGTATTTAATTTATCATCAACATCCACGAAAAAATAAAAACAATAAAGAGTTTAAAACTTTATCATAAAATACACTTTTCCCATTTAAAATCACTTAAATTTGTCTTCAAGTATTTGCTTGATCTAGTACTCAACATAATCATATTTTCTATATCTTAGGGGTTATTTATTTTTTGAGTTAACTCTGAAACCTATTTAGCTTTCATTCTATTTATTTGTTTTTAAAAAATTTTCGTAACTTATTATTGGAAATTTTTTTAAAAAAAATTCGATAGAAAAGTGAAAATGTTGAAACTTCTACATTTAAAAAGTCGTTTCATTAAAATAGGGAAAAAATTCATGGTTGCTCGACAAGGAAAATGATTGCTTGTCTGTAGCCAGGGGTGATATTAAGGAAGGGTTTGGGGCCTTGGACGGGTCAGGCCAGGCTCAGTTTATTTTTTGAATTACCGAAGCACATGCCGTTAAATTAAGCGGGGCCCGAGTGGGGATAGGAAAAATTCTCAAACCCAGCCCGTTTACATTTTGTTTTGTTTTTTACTTTTTTTTTTTTTTTAATATTTATTTATTTTATATTTGATTTTTATTTTATTATATTAAAATTATTATATTTCATAAAATAAAAATGTGCAATTTTATAAATTATTTATTAAAAAATTCTAATTATTATTAATATTTATATTAAAGTATAAAATAAAATAATAAGAATTATTTTAAAAATATAATCGAGATGGGACTAGAGTAACAATACTTAAACCCATCTCGAACTAGTCTCAGTTTGAAAATAAGCCAAGGCACATTCAAAAATCAGATTCTGATTAATTTAAAACCATTTCATTAAGAGCGGCGGGCGAGGCTTTTGAAATGTCGTAGTATTTATGCGTCCTTACTCATTTGCCGTGTTAAAACAAGCGTATCTTGTGATAGTAAAGTACTATTAAATGGCAGTTATATTGATATTAGCCCAAAAAACAATGTGCACTCTTTTTTATCGGAGTGTAGCTATTTTTGTGAGCTCATGTCCTGTAATTGAGATATTTTGATGATTTTATCACGTGTACTATTTATATCTTTGCTTTTTTTTTTTTTTTTTGATAAAAGCCATTTATTTGGTTATTTAAATTTATATCTTTTTTAGTGGGCTCATATCCAATAATTTAGATACTTAAAATTAGATAGGGCTTTGTGTAGACGAATACTTGATATTGTAAGATAAACACTAGTTTGTAGCGGAAATGAACTATACTTACATGTTGAGCAGAACTCGGTGTCTTCAATGCTTCAGGCGAGAATCAGATCACCTTGATGGAATCAGTTCTAAGTTTTTCACAGTATGAACAACTTTTTCATTTGTAGTTTTTAGAATGATTTATAAATGTGAGAGGTCTTTTATATGAGGGAGATGATAGATTTTTCATCTTTTTATCCAACCAACCCTGTAAAGTGTCTTAGGTTCCTATATTTATAGGAACCAGAGATCACTTTTCAGGGAAACACATCCCTTGGATGTATCCGCCAAGTTAGGGGTGGTCATGCCCTTGGTGACCATTACCCATAATCCAACATCTCTTACTCGCCCATGTTGGACTTGACTCATCACAAACATCAACCTAATAATTCAAACAGGGAATAAAATCATGTCACGGTGAGCGAGCGTACGACGTGAGCACATCGATAGTGGGAGTTCCATCTGAGGCTAAGATGAGATATTGCAGAATGACCCACACACACACAAAAATCTCCCCACAAACCCATCTCCCATAATTATTGGACTCACCCCTCTCCGCCATTCAAAACTTTCCTTCTGAGCCCTTCATGGCGGAGCGCTTAGTAACCCGAGAACATAAAGCCACAACAAGCCAACCAAAATAATCCGCCTGAAACCCGATGCAAAAAAAATCAGATTGCTCAAGCTTTGAGGACGAGAATCACTTACCCACACGGTTCCAACACTTTCTGACTAAATTAATGCGAACTGATGCCGGGTAGGATTAGGTGGTGACTCGAAGAATCTGTTTAAATTAGGAGTTTGATGGTGAGAGAAGAAGCTGAGTTGATTTTGGTGAAGAGGTTAGGGTTAGGGTGCTTCTTATATAGGAATTGAAGGGGGAGATGAATGGGTTCAAAAAATGAGGGGGAGAAGGCTTTTCAAATGGCCCAAAACGCACGGCCGTACCAGTACCAATTAGTGTGGTACTGGTACCAGTATGCTACTGTTGCTTTTATCATTATGGGTACCGGTACCGATTAGTGTGGTACCGGTACCAGTATGCAAAAATTCCAGAAATCACCTTTTTTTTTTTTTAAACATACACTCAATTCTTTGCACTGCTTCAAACTCCACCCACTTACTTATGCTTGCTCAACTATATATTCAACTCCCTTGGCACCTTCACACTTACTTTGGAACCATCCTTACTCAAAGTGATCAAGAATCCTAAGGTTTGAACAGAACTGGCAACTCAAGGCTTAACAAGGGTTCAAAGGATGACTCAACATGATTTAGAAGTTTAAAAGATAAAATATGGCCTAAAATCATCTTTCAACTACGTATGGATGTTCCACAAAGAATAAGATTCATGCATTTGACATGGGAATGCTAAAATGCATAGGCTGAAGCAATAATCAAGCAAAAATGAGCTTGGGAAAAGAAATCAGTGATTTGTGTAAATTATGAACGAGAAAGATATAAGTCAAGATTGGCTCTGGAGAATAGAAAAGAATTGAGTGAATATGGTCCCAAATATGAAAAAAAAAAATTTGTGCATGCTTGTTATTGTGTATGTGCAGTGAAACTATATAGAGTTCATATATAAGGTCATGCGGCCGCATACTTCAACGGTTAAGTACCATTCTCAAGAAAGCCAAAAATCGAAAAAATTGCATGCACTTAACCCCCTAAGAACACTGAATTAAACCCAATAGCATGCACTTAAATGGCTTTAAACACTAGTGTATGCCCACCCCCACCACGGAAATAAGCATTGCCCTCAATGCATTGAAGGATACACACCACAAACTATAAGAAAGGGCCAAAAATACTGGTTGCCATTGGGAGAAAAGAGGTAATGTTACATAAAGGGTCGATTCCTTATGAAAAACAAAAACAAGTAACTAAATGAATAAAGAGTAAAGAAATGCATGAAAAAGAAAAGAAAAGCTATACACAAAGGGTAAGACAGATTACGTCATGACTTCTCAGACCCATCTACCAAATTTATTCAATACTCTCCTGGCAATGGTTCTCCGTGAATGGCTTTAAGACCATCGACTCTTTAAAGAGTTTCCCATTCTCCGTATTCTCAATCTCCAACGCGCCATACGGTGAACTATCTGACTATGAAAGGCCCACCCATCTGTGACCCGAGAGTTTACCCCGGAAAGATGCACCTATGCCAGATAATATTCTTGGCGAGGTTCAAAGGTTCCTACGATGTTCTTTGCCATGGAAAATCTCGACCTTCTTCTTTGTAAATTCCTCTGAGTTTCATGCCCATTCATGCCTCAATTCATCGAGCCTGCTCATCTTTAGCATCCATATACCCGCCTTAGCCAAATCAAAAATTAAGAGCTTTAATGGCCCAATATGCTCTATGCTCCATTTTCACTAGGAGGTGACATGCTCACAGCAAACCAACCCATAGAACATACCAAGAATAGTGTTTTAAAAGCTAAGACGCAGAGCCCAAAGAGCACGCTTAGTCGAAGAGATCAATCCTTGCGATTGGGGTTAACCGTCTTCAACAAAATGTGTTCGATTCCTATCGCTAGTTCGGCTTGACCCATTGATCCGTGGGTGGTAAGTCGTGGAAACTTGTGAATCCATACTCTTTAACAGAGATTTTAAAAAGGTCGATTACAAAAATGCAGCCCACCATCACTAATGATTGCACGAGGCATTCCAAAGCGGCAGAAAGATGTTCTTTCAAAAATTTCAAAACAACCTTGCGGGTCATTAGTTCTCTGGAATGGCCTCCACCCAATTTTTAGAAACATAATCAACTCGCTAATAAAATGTAAAGGTACTCCACACATTTAGGGAAAAGGACCCGCTGAAGTCTAAACCCCTGAATTCGAAAATCCAATAATTAAAATAGTAAGCAGGGGCATCATGTTCCTTTTTGTGATCCCTCCTAGTTGTTGAACTGCCACGTTTTGCAAAAGTCAAAGCAATCTTTGGGGCAGTAATAATAAAAATCGGCTATGAATTTACCAAATGTTTTCAGATGTTTTTCCCACGCTTTGAGTGATGGTATGCGAGTACCTCAATTTGATCGTCATCGATACACACCTTCCTCATCAATTGATTAGGACAATATTTAAACAAGTACGGGTCATCAAAATAGTTTTTTTATGTCCACCAAAATTTCCTCTACGAGGTCCATCGGGATGGAATTCCATCCTTGCCACTAGATAATTTACTACGTCCGCATACCATGTGGTATAATACTGGACAAGAGCAAAAGTCGCTTCATCAAGGAAAGTGTGTCATTTTAAGTGGCAGACCTTTTTAGAAGTCAGTTTCGAAACTAAACGAGAAAGGTGGTCACCTACCACATTCTCAACTCCCTTCGATCTTTAACGGTCAAATTCAAATTTCGACAAAGTAGATCCACTCAATGATGAGGCTTAGATCCCGCTTTAGATAGCACTTCAAGCCAGACATCAATGGAAAAATACATGGAGACCCTACAATGTAAGATTCAACTTTTATAGTGGTAAAAGACTATAGCTAAGAACTCTTTCCGTAGTCACTGGACTAAGCGAAGTCTAGAGTCTTACTGGCATAATTGATCACAAACGCTTTTTTATTTTCCCTTTGCCCTAATACAACCCCTATGACATAATCACTAGCGTCACACATGATCTCAAAGGGGAGGTCCCAAATAGGGGATCACATGATAGGAGGTGATACTAAAATGGTTTTCGCCATCAAAGGCCGCCACATGCTCACACCATTCAAAAGTGACATCCTCGCAAGCAAATTGCACAAAGGACGCATATGGCACTAAAATCTCTTATGAACCTCCTATAAAACTTACATGATCTAGGAATGACCGTGATATCCTGACACACTTAGGAGTTGGTAACTTGAGATCAACTCAACACTCACTTTATCTCAATTTCTATTCCTTCTTCTCGACACTTCAGGTCCTAAAGACAATCCCTCAGGTTACCATGAAGGACACTTCCACTTTAAAGAATTCTTCTCCTTACATCTTTCCAATACTCTCCTTAAATTTTCTAGCCATCCCTCATATGAATCTCCAAAAACAAAGAAATCGCCCATGAAAAGATATGTTCTATCATATCACTAAAAATCCCCATAATGCATCACCGGGAAGGTCCTCGTGCATACATAATCCCGGCGGCATTTTTCCTAAAGGCAAATGTACCAAAAGGGCAAGTGAACGTGGTTTTCTCTTGATCTTCTAAGGCTATCTCAATTTGATTACACCCTGAGTACCCATCTAGAAAACAATAGAATTCATGCCCTGCAACTCTCTCCAACATTTGGTTAGCAAAAGGTAGAGGGAAATGATCTTTCCTAAAGGTCGCGCATTAAGTTTCCGGTACGGTTTATGCACAATCTCCAACCTATGGTGACCTCGAAAGGGAATGAGCTCATTGTGTTTATTTGTTACCACAAGGACCTCGGATTTCTTAGTGAACTACTGGGCTGATCGACCCAGCTTAAGCACCGCAATAGTGGCAAATAACACATACATCCAAAGAGCTTTAAAACCTCTTCTTGACAACTTCTTTCATGATCGGGTTCAACCTCCGCTGCGGGTTGTCTAAAGTTTGACATCCTCTTCCCAAGTGAACTCGTTTGCAAATCAAAGGGCTAATTCCTCAATATTCAGAATGGCCATCCTATGGCAATTTGTATCCATATCTCCTAAAAAGCTTATTCTTCGATCCGCTCTAAAGAGGAGATATGATTGCCTGAAAGTATCTTCACCCAGGAATGCATACTGAGATGAGACGGCGGTTTCACCTGCTTAGGTGGCTTCTCTCCGAAGATAATACTCGCCCTCAATCAAGGCAAATTTTCAAATCAGTACCCACCATTTGCCTCCATTACCTTTCTCTCTGCGCTCAATTAGCGCAGAAACTCCACCCTGATGTGGTTACCTCCTCAACACAACTCGGGGCTTACTAGACAAGACTCAGAGGGTCATCATATGAAACATGATCTACATAGTTTCAGACAACAAATTCTATCATATTTACCTCATTGCATCCTCATCATCCCTATCTCCCTCGATAACATTGAAGATGTTCGTATTCACGGGCCATGTTACCAAAAGATAACGCCATTAATCCTCTCTTCCCCTCATTTTACAATGGTATCGCGTGGGCCAAGAAGGGCCTACCAAGAATCACTGGAAACTGAGTCCCTTGATTCACCACAGGTCGAGTGTCAAGAACAACAAAATCCACAGGAAAGTAGAACTTGTCTACTTGCACCAATACGTCTTTCATTATACCTCTAGGAATTTTCACACTACGGTTAGCTAGCTGAAGGGTGATATTAGCAGTTCTAACTCTCCTAACCCTAGCTCAACATATACCGAGTATGGCAACAAATTAACACTTGCTCCCAAGTCCACTAAAGCATGTCCTAATTTCGAGTTTCCCACCACTATGGAAATAATGGGGCTTCCTGGGTCTTTGTAATTCGGGGGCAAGTTGTTCCTAATCAAAGATGTGGATTGTTTAGTCATAAATGCATCCTTGTTGACACCTAACTTTCTTTTCACAGTACACAAGTCTTTCAAGAACTTGGCATATGACGGAATTTGCTTTATGGCATCCAACAAGGGAATGTTTACCTTAACCTGTTTGAACAACTCATAGATTTTAGAATGATTGTTCAATTTCTTAAGGACTCTCAACCTATGAGGGTATGGAGCAGGAGGGGCACTCGTAGCTTTTTCTTTTTTTGGCTTAACATCAACAATATCTGTCCTAGGAACATGAGGCTTGTTAGACACATCATCATCCTCAGCGGTTCATTTTGAAAATCTTTTGTTGTTTCTTTTGAAAACCTTTGGGCTGAATGGTTTTATCACCATTCTATTTCAAAGAGTGGTGACAGCCTGCAATGTTCAAGTTACATCATTTGGACTCAGATTCCACCACTATTTTGACCTGAGGGTTTTAGATGGTCCGAGAAGGGAGTTTCCTTTTTTCTTGTTGAAAATTGCCCATAGAAGAGGCCAACTTAGATTGGGACCCTAAGATTAAGGTCAAGTTGGAAATTCAAGTGTCAGATTGTTGAGCTTCGACAAATCAGGTCACAATGTCCTCCAAACTTCTTTATGTGGGAGGTCGTAAAGATGTTCGATTTTTATCTTGAGAAGAGGAGTTAAAAACCTTAGTTAGATTCGCAGAAACTCTTAAGGACCTTTGATTTTGGAATTGAGGGGCTTGATTTGAAAAGCCTTGGGTTTTGTAGTTCTAAATTCTTGGTTATTTTGAAAATGGTTTTAGCCTCCTCATTCTTCCAACTGTACTGTGCTTACCCAAATTTACCTAATTATAAGTTTTTAGGCATGGAGAGTTGAAGGGCTTCCTTTTGGTAAATTTCAGCATTAGCTTGCTCTATTTGGATTGCTCCCTTGACTTGAGGAAGGTTAGGGTAGTTAATGGTTGAATGAGTGGGGTCATCACAAATGATGCATGACTCATCCACTCTGAAATCCCATAGGCACCGAAGGTACCTTGGGTATAGCAATCACCTCATTCACTTTTTTCAATTCAATGGCCTCTAACTTCCTTGTTATATTGGTTATTTTCGCTTGCAGGTCATCATTATCTCTTACGTGATGTATTCCTCCTCTCAGAGGGTGTACTGTAGTACCTTAGTAGTATCTAGGAGGTATTACTTCCCAAGTTTCGAGCATTTTTCTACTATTGTATCAAAATCGCACAATTTCCTTGCTTTTTCTACAAAACTCCCTTACACACATCATTTGGATGTATTGTTTGTTATTTAGGAAAAGTTCTTGGTGAAAGTATGCAACGATTTGTCCAACATCCAAACCATGATGAGGGAGAGCATGGAGGAGGTCCTTATATCTTTCTCATACAATAGCAAAAGGTTCACCCTGGCTTAAAAGTTTTGATTGCTCTCGATGAGTGTATTAGTGCGTCATGGAGGAAGAATTTGTTCAAATTCATTTCAGATGTCTTCAAGTGAAAATTGAATTAGGAGCAAAGAGTGAAACTATTTCATGCTTCCTTTAGAGAGAATGGGAACAAAACCATGGGCAGATTATAAGTGGAGGCGACCTCAGAGAGTTGAAAGCACTATGAATATCCTCAAAATCTCTCATGAATGAGTAGGGTTCTCGAATCGAATTTCTTTGATACACAAAGGAGAAGATGAATCATCTCGACTTCATAAGGAATTGCTACTTCTTCTGTGCAGTGTGAATATACGAGTTTGTCAGGGTTCTTTTCGAGGTCGCTGTAATCTCTGGGCGGTTCTTTCCACATTAGGTAAATGGGAGCTCAATATTGAATCTGGTTGAAATTATTTCCCTCCGCCGTCTGGTTGCTCTGGTGGTGCAACACCATCTCCTGTCGTGAGTCACAGCCCAGCTAATGCAACCTCGTCATTCGATTAAAATGAGTTTGTTGATTTCTGGGATGTTCCATTTGAGGATTAGGGCCTCTTGAAACAAACGCCTTAATGTGGAATCTTCAAGATGTCTGAGGTATAACTCTACAAGTAGACGCTTAAGCTTATCACGTAGCCCAACCGAAGGTGCACCAATATTACCCCAATTAGACAAGTATCAACTTATATTATCTACAAAAAGAATTAAAAAAAAACAAGGTAGAGAATGTACCGGATTTGCAATGCAATTGAAAATTACCACTAGCTCTCTCTAGATCGACTGTTGTTTCGCATCACTTCAAGAACGGCGCCAAAAAATGTTACCTTATTTCGTGTTGAAATTATTCCTAAGTTAGGAACCGCTGTCGCCACATTATAATACTGTGGGAATCAACAAAATTATTCCCTAATAACCGCCATCTGGATTCGTACACGATGGTTTCCGAACTCGCAAAAAACATAATCCTAATTCCTCCTATCACATAGCAAAGCTATCATAGTGATAGCAAGCTCTGTGGTCTAACACGAGGATGAGTTTTCTTCAGACAAAATGATTCGCAAAGGATTCAAAATGGTGAACTTTCACTTTGATTTAAGGCTTGGTTAAAAAACAATGGGCAGAAAATGTTTAGACTAAAGATAACCGAATTGAAAAGAAATATGAAAAAGAGCTCCTCAAGCACGGCCACGGGGTCGAGGATCGAAGGTAAAATGAGACTACTCGAGTCCTCTTTCTCGTTATGGTACACATATTGTCATTTCTGAACCTGGATCTTCATTCGCTTATCAAATTGAACCCCTAATAATTTTCCTTTGAAATATAGCATTTATTAGACATAAATGTTCTCAAGTAAAGGAAAATCTTTCCTAAAATCTACCTTACATTAACTAATAAATGATAACTAATGAATCTTCACCTGATCTAGCACAAGCATCCACCGAACCCTAAAAGTCTAAATACAAAAGTTAACCAAGGTGTATATCAAAGAGAATGATCGAGCACGAGAACTAAAATATATAAATATCCACAATGCTTGTATTAAATACATGAGAACCGGGCTATTTTACACCCATAACTCCCGGGTCTCGTAGCCCTCCCTCTTCAGCATGGAGATAGGGTTTAGCCAACCATCTTCAAAGGATGTTTGGAAACCAAGAAAAATAACTAAATGAAAAGCAAAGGAAAAAAACAAGAAAAGAAAAGTTGGAGAACTTACAAGATTTGATTTTCTATCCAAAGCCAAGAGTTCCAAAAGTTTTTAATTCTCTACAAGGTTTGAGCTTATATGTATCTACGAGGTAAATACCAACATGCCCTCAAAAAGGCATTATACAAGGAGGGCAAATGTGGAAAAAAGAGAAAACAAAACAAAAAAGTCAACAAAAGGGGAGAGAGAAAATTTTCAGACGGCATCACTGCACTGCTGATAATTTTCGCACCATGGTGCGAAATTCTTCGCTTCTCTCTTCTCCGCTTCGCTCCTTCTTCCTTCGAATCTGATCCTGTATCGCCGAAGTTCGACTCGAATTCTTCTGTGCTGACCCACTCACACCGCATTAATACTTGTAAAACTACAAAATTAGCCACAAATGCGATCGTAGAATAAACCAGACCTTAATGTGCAAATCGGGTTAATTCTATTGATTAGCACAAAAATGCTCAAAACTCATAATAAATAGGACTCAAAAATAAGCACTTTTTGAGCACTAATCGTAGTCCATTGTGTCATTTCCACGTGAAGTGGTTTCCTGGGACATCCTTAGGGATTGCTATCCAATGAATGTGCAAATAAAGCAAAATCTGGGGTTTTGCCGATTGATTTGTCAATTGATCGACTTTAAATTATTTTAAACGAGAAGGGCGAATGATATAGATCCTAAAGTTTCCACCTTCTCCAACCAGGCAACACTCACCTCTCTCATTTACATTCTCATCTAGATTTCAATGATGAATGGTCTTCGATGGGGATATAACTCTAAAAGCTTAGTGAAGACAGAATAAATGGAAGATAATAAACGCTTGCTCATACGATTTGATTGAAATTCCTGGGATTGCATTTCGAGATCAAGCACAACGCAAAATAAAGAATATCTCTGCCTACATGTTGTCAAGAAGATGCCAAACCAAGGTTTTATAAGAATTTTAGCAAGTGTTTAATATCATACAATTCCCACAAGAAGAGAGGGACTCGCGATGTTACCTCGCGGGATGAGTTTCATCGTTAACTCCTATCATGGAGGTTTAGAACTCCATTAAAATTGAGAATTGCTTCATAAATGTTGGAACAATAATATTAAATGTGAACAGAGAAATATCACTTCAATTGCAAAGTTGAAATATATAAAAAGGTAGTCTCCCTCACCAGCACCAAGTTATAAACCGACTAAAAGATTACAACACCAAAACTGTGAACGAAAACTAGCTACTATACTATAGAAAACCCTAGAAAATCTGAGAAAAACTCCAAAAGTGAGAGCCCAAACCCTAGAACACGAACTCCCTTAATTCTGCCCTAAAGTGGGCTTAAATACAATCCACATTAGTGATCTCGAAGTGGGAACCAAAAGACGAGCATGCCCTTGCACCAAGATTGAAATTCCTCTAAAATCCTGCAAAGATCGCATTTTGGTAACACCGCTTACTAGCTAAGGCATCGGGCATCGTTCACGTTCTCAACTACACTGGGTACCAAAGCACCACACCGATTTGCTACCAAGATCAAGAGACTAATCGATCTTAACCAGCACATGGGTACCCCAGACCACCTGGATTCGTACCCCACCACCTGTCTCCACACTGCCTAACTTCACTCATAACGCCGGGGCCTCCCGACAAAGACTGAATCGACGACGATGATCTTTAGTTGTCTTCTGGAAACCAAATCACTACGAAAATGTGCATGGAACATCGAACAACCTGCACACACATAAAAACAATAGAAAAGGTCAAAAGCACCTATTCTACACAAAATGAAAGCAAAACATGAGCTAAGGGGCTTAAAAACCAATATAAATGTTGCACTTTTATGTATCCAACACTCTACATGTCGTGCAACATCATCAAAAGTTTTGATATTTTCGTTATGGTTAAGGTTTATCTTGAGATGCTCCCAAGCATGTGGAAAAGAGCATATTACAGTTTGGACCTGTCACACCCTTAACCCTCGCCTGGGCGGACGAAGGGGACGCGAGATTATACTAGGACTCTTTACTTGCTTTTCGACACGCGGGCCTAGTCTTATAACTCGAATCACACACAAAATAAAACTACCAATCGTGAAGGGGTGTTTTATGCACACGCCTCGGAGTCCTATTTACATATACATATACAAAAATTGTACATTTACATTTACATAATTAGAGCGCACAACCTACTGTGATGAACTCATACAAGTGTGTTATCCAAGCAATATGCGGAAGATCGCTCATCCTCTATACTCAATGTATCAAAACTCGTGCTGTTTTTTTAAGCTAAATGGGGAAACATGACTTATACATATACACATGCATTCAATACTCATTTATAGTAAGTATATAACAAGAATCTATACAAAGAAGAGATATCGTAATTTATCAAGATCTGTTATAATAAACCATGCAATCTAATAGCACTATAAGAATGATACTCTTATCTGTATCTCCCGTAGGGGTTACAGAGCTTATACTTATACGGAGGTACCCGTAGGTACTACAAAACTTATACTTATACCGAGGTACCCGTAGGTACTTTCAGAGCATAATGATGTACGTTACTTTCCTCTTATTCGTTATTCAGAACCTTATCATATAACTGTTTGACTACCTAGACTGGTAATACGAAATGAGTAGACACTAACACAATAGCACCAAGGTACAATGTAGTACTATATGCCCGAATGCCACAAGATCGATGTAGAAAAAGCCGACATCGCACTAAACAGAGTACCATACTAAATGTGCCAAGCATGGTCGTGAGAATGCCGTAGCACTAATTAGGAGAGTACCAAAGTAATAAATGTGACGAAGACCTGCTAGAGTGTCGTCAAGACTAATCAAAGAGTACCGTATACTATAATGCGGTCTCGCCTAATGCAATGCAGGTGTCGCGGTCATTCGATATCCTGCCTTAGGTGGTCCTACACCATATGTGTTCAGAACTTACCATCTTATCCTAAAATTCTAAGTTTGCCAACATCACACTCGCAGAGGCGAAGCAAAGCTTCTCCGAGGCGGCAAGGTACGGTGTTTTTTTCACTTAGTTTCATTCTTATTTGAACCCCTACTAGTCATTTATTAGGGTTCCATCATCTGGAGTACGACCTGGGGCTTATTAATGCACGTCACAAAATCAGTGGTCACAAGCACGCACCTGCATTCAACCCCTTTCTCGTGCCTGCATTCACTTTCGCTCCGACCACGGGTACCTGCACTCCACTTCTCGATACCAATACCAAAACGCTGGTCTCTGCAATTTTAAATGGCAGAGATTTTTCCATTTCTCACTCACTTTTCTTCAATAAAACTCCTCAATTCCATCTTACATTAAAACCCACCATGGAATCCACCCAAAACAACTCCACAAACACTTGTAATGGTGGTTTATAACTTCTCATAACCAAACCCTAGACAAAGAATCCAAGAATCCATACAAAAGCCACAAATCTATACAAAACCCTAGAAATATGAGGGATTCCATATTCGTCTTATACAAACTAGGTAAAAGAATCCATACAAAAGTCACAAATCTATACAAAACCCTAGAAATATGAGGGATTCCACATTCGTCTTATACAAACTAGGGTTTTACCAACCTAACTTTCAACAAATCTAGGGTTAGGATGAATTCTTAACTAAACCCTAGAAATGGAACAAACTAATATCCTTTCAAAAGTCCAAAATCCATACCTTACCATCCAAAATCATAGCCATCCATACAATCCATACAAAATCATAGCATTCCATACCTTCCCTCTTCTTCTTCTTCTCTTCCTTTCTCTCTTCTTCTCTCCTTCACGTTTTGCTCTCCCAATCCCCAAATGAGAGACCCTAAATGGGTCTTATTTGGTATAATTTCTCTTTTATTGCACTTTAGTCCTCAAGTTCCTTTCTATTTGCACCCCAACTTCCCATTATTCCACTTTGGCATAAAATCTTATTATCTTATGACTTTTATATCCTGATTTGTTAAATTCCACTTTTACCCTTGTATCTTGTACAAATTCCAGGTTTTGAAATTTTATCACTTAGCAAAATAATAATTACGAAAAATTTCCAAATGCACTTATAATATACCCTAATTATGTTTAAAAACGACTATGGTGTATTTTGGGGTATTACAGGACCCGTTGTTCTTTAGTTAACTCATGGCCACCACCCTTTAGCTCACTTATCATGTTTGACATGATAGTGAGGTGTTGCCTCATGGTATGATTCGATTGCTTCCAAGCGCCAAATTTTAGAGTTATCGATGAACCTGGTCAAGTACCACCAAATCATCTCGACAGTCATTCCGCATGGCCATGGCTAAGCTGACATTTTCAAAGTGCGCGACGTATCATTTTCTCATGCCGCCAAAGATCAAAATGCGAGCAATCCTATCCTTGCGCCATAGGCTTGATATGCTTCCCCATATCTCATTTGTGTCGCGTCATTCCATGCTCGTGCTCAACCATCGACAAGGTGACGTTCCAAAGACGCCCCGCTCTTCTAAGAGGCGAGTTGAATCTTACCATGCCAAACATCATAGTTTTTGTTGGTCCGCTATTCTCCGTTCAAATCAAGAATTATGCTTAGTAGCAGCCACAACGTCACATTAATCTGTCATGTCATTCACGTCAACAACCTTTGCCACCACGTAATCATCGGCGCCGTTGTCAACATCGGTTACCGGAAAATGCAGGAAATTTTCCATAAATTTTTGAAACAACACTATAATTCAATCATAACTCAAAAAATTACAAAAAAAAAAAAAAATGCTTTAGAAAGGTCTCGACAAGATCTTTTCATCCATACCAAATTTGTATAAAAAACAAGACACAAAAACGAAAAATTATTTCATTTTCTCTTGTTTTTTTCAAAAAAACAAACAAACAAACAAATCGACGCACAACAAGACCATACCGGCTTTGATACCAATGTAAGATAAATAATCGGTTTGTAGCGGAAATGAACTATACTTGTTGAATAGAACTCTATGTTCAATGCTTTAAGCTAGAATCACCACCTTGATGGAATATGTTCTAACTTTTCATAAGACGAATCGTGACGGCCATACTCGTACCTAACCCGAGCGACCTGCAGTCGAACCCGCATCCGAGACACGCTCGAATCCAATTCCTTTTTCTTTTGTCAAGAAACACATTTCCCAATACTCATTTTGTAAAGGATATTTATCTTATGAAAAACGGTATTTGTATATACTAATTCAACTTAAAGGGAACCTTCATTTTGTTTCAATACACATTTTCCATTAAATATGGCATTACATGCCCATTTGGTATATTTACCACCTTTATACATTACGACATTATAAGCCGCTTTCAGCCACCAAAAATATTTACAAAACAAAATCGAGTTCAGATAAAAAGTAGTCAAATATATTTCATGAATTTAGGGTCGAGCTTTACTTCAACTCCGTGAGGCCTGATATCGACTAATCGCTGTGGTCTTTCCTTGCACTGCTCACTGTACCGCGCGATGATAAAACAACGCGCTAAGCATTTTCATGCCTAGTGGTTCATACAGCTTTCCTTCATTTCAGCTTTAAGTAAATCATGCATTTTTCTAAATCGATGTCTTATGCAATCTTTTTCTAATGACCAATGCTGCATAATGCATATATATGTATATTTTCATTTCTCAGACATTCAAATTACACCATTGGTTATTTAACTATGCAGCTTCATATAATAAATCATTCAAATACAACCATGCATTTCACAATTTTTTCTTTTCATTTTTCCTTTAAGCTTAATTTAACCTATGCCCAGGCATGTGGATAACGAATCACCTAAGTATGATCCTACTGGCCGAGGCCTGTGATAAAAGGTTTTATAACACAAGACGGGTCCTATCACTGCAACGGTTAATAAAATCATTTCGTACACAACACATCGGTCCGTCGGCTACGAATCAAAGTGACACATCATTACATTCGGCTTAATATTGCTCATTTGACCCTTATTGGTATACTAATCTATCCTTAACTTGAATTTAACACTAACACAGGACACTCTATCCTCGGGTCCCATTGACAACCCGTCAACCTACGAAACCCTCAGGTGTCAAAATCTCGATTTGCACCATCATGTCCTATTTATCTGATCCAATTTAACAAAAAGCTCCGACATACTCCTCCGCACGGTATTTCAGAATACCCGAAATATACCCTAGTTGTTTTCAACATGTTTAGTATATTTTGTAGGCATAAATTAATTTTTTTCAGAAATTAATGAAAATATGAAAACTTAAAACCCGAAAATTTTAGGAAGAGTAAGGACAAAGTGTAAATTGTAAAAAGTGGTATAAAAGTCATAATTTGATAAGAATATGGGCCAAAGTAGAAAATAATAGGTATTGTTGTGTAATTTTAGAAGGATGGAGGACTAAAAGCTAAATAACCTAAAGATTAATTATAACAGGAAGAGATCAAAATGATTATTTTTGCCTTCAAACAAGGCTTATTTCGGGAAGGAGAGGAAGAGGAAGGAGAAGAAGAGAAGAAAGGGGGAAACTGCCAAGGTATGGATTCTTGTATGGATGACTTTGGTATGATTTTTTGAGACATGAATTACTCGGGTATGATCGCTGTGGTTTTCTCAAGATTAAATCGTCTCTTTTCAGGTTTTGTTGTGTGAAGACATCCTAACTCTAGATTTAAGGAAGTTTAGTTGAAAATCTCCTAGTTGATAATGTTTAGATATGAATCCTTCACAATTCCAGCGTTTTATAGACCGAAGTAACTCGCAGCATTTAATCCTGGATTCTCGACCAATTAAAAGTAATCAGGAGGTCGTCGAGGGATTTATGTTGATTTTTGATGAGGAGAACAGAGCAGAATTATGAAGAAAAGTGCATGAAAATGGTGAAATTACCATTTATGGGCAAATGAGACTTGTACCTACACCTTTTGAACTCCGCACTGGTGATAAAGATGCAAGAGTTAACAGACCAAGATGTTCTAAACCCGCACTGCACAACCTCTGCATCGGAACATGCACCGCAATGTGCTAGAGTCACTCCAGATAAGTAGTCCCTATAGCCCCCGTTTTTTAGTGTTATTTTTGCGTGATGGCTGCAAAAATACGCATTCTAAGTATAAAAAGGATGAAATTAAGTGAGAAACAGACTTCACCGCCTAGCGAGTTCGATGGAAGCCAGTTCATGTCCCGGGAGCACATATAGGAAGCTTTTGAACACATACAATCGTAGGAATGCCTAAGACTAAGTAGTAAATGACACATCACTTTTTTCACGACGTGCGGTGCACGTTCCCGATTAGTACTTCCTGGGACCTGACATTGCCCAAAGACTCTCGACAAGACTTCTGACTCGAATAGTGTCCCAAGACTCGATCAAGTACTTCCCACTCGACAGTCCTGGCAACCTCATGGCAACTCAGCATCGCCACGACACTCCCCGTCCCAAGGCTACGACACTCATTCCTGCTACACGACACTCCCGCCCCACTGGTGCTATGACACTCTGTTCGCACTACATTGTTTCAGGCTACTCAAGACTAATATCAGATAGTATCTCGCGGATACTTATTGTGTTGTGTCTTACTTATTTACTAGTGACCGGTCTGTATTCCCATACTATAAGGATAAATAACCTCGAATTTATTTAATAAGAAAGAAACAAACGTATATTTGCTCGATCCGTAATACCTACGGTATTCCTCGAATAAGAATAAGCCTCAGGTTCCTACTGAGATCCGAACAAACACAAGTCCACAGAGGCATGTTCAATAAGAATAAGCTCGAGACTCCTACTGAGATCCCGACAAGATAAGCCCATGCCACAAAAATAGCACAAGGTCAGAGTAGTCTACATATGAATGCATGAAATTTGATATCTCGTTATCATATATGCTGAACATAAGTGTGTACATGCATATTACATATGTTTCCCACTAAGCAAAGCTTAGCACGTGGTTTTTAACTGTAGGTACGTAAGAAAGAGATGCTGGAGAGTTCCGCATTTCATTTCGCCAACGAGTAGTGGCTCATCACTGCAGGCTCAGACTCGATCGCAGAATGGGCAACGTGATACTGAATATAGAAACGGTCCTAGAGATCGTAACATCAGAATACCACTACTTGGTAGTTTCGATGGACCTTTGTATATGATATGTTGATATATTATAAGACTTGGATATACTCAAATGTTCGACAAGGTGTGTTAGTCCCAAGATATGTTCGCACCCCGAACTCGGGTTCTGATCCGCGACCTGGGTCGGCCGAGAATCTGGCGTGACAAGTTGGTATCAGAGCATAGGTTTTGGCTTTTCTGGAAGAGTTTTAGATTACTGATGTACCTATATAGAATGTGTTAGTCTAATGCGATGTCCTTTGGTAATTGCCTAGAATGGATCCACCTCAGAGGTCAGGGGATGAAACACAAAAGCTAACTTTGGATCCATTTGCTGGGTCCATCCGAGTCAACAATAATGAAAATGCTTCAACTGAAGCATTGATAAAAGTCTCTCAAGATATGGCAAGGGTCTTAGATCGACTCACTACTCCGCGAGCCCTGGGCAGCAACACAGTTACAATGGAGTGGAAGAATTCCATGGTACAAGTACGGAAGAGTCCGAGCAAAGCCGAAGCCAGCTTGAAAACTTGAAAGCGGTTTTGCATGAAACGTAAATGTCCTTGCGGGACCTAAGGTCACATGCGCTAAGCCATTGCCGCATACAAGTAGCCTTATGATCGTGGTGCTCCGCTGAAACCATCAACCCCGCATTCAGTTATACGTGACTACTTCACATGTGAGTTTAATACGGCGATAATAATCACATTATCAAGGTCAAATGGAAGAAATTCTTGACTCTAAGACAAGGGAAAATGACAGTGGCTGAATATGAGAAAGAATTCAGCCGCCTTAGTAAATATGCACCTAATCCGTTTCATTTAAAAATTCAGATGTGGACAGCTTCGAGGAGGGCCTACGTAGTCTATCAAAAGGTACCACACCTGGCCGTTATCACTAGCAATCCGTCAATTTTTATCACCGTACAAGCAAATATAAAATTGAGAAAACCAATGAAGAGTCAAGAAAGAAAGAAAGAGAAAAAGTTCTCAAGAGGGGGTTCCTCTTTGGGAAAAAGACCTAGAGAGTCACAAGTTGAATCACTACAGGGTTCAGCTACCAGGGGTAGGAGACAGGGACCTACCATGACACAAAGTTCCAGTCGAGGCATCTCAACTGGACAAGAGGAAAAGCATGTATGCCCACATTGCCACAATTATCATAGTGGTATTTGCATTTGTGCAACTGGTAAGGTTGTTTCCAATATGGGAGCTACATATCATGTGAGGGGTTTAATCGGCTCCACGATTCTAAGTTCTAGGAAATCCTCAGCAAAAGCAAAAGGTAGGAGGATCAAATGTACCTCCATGCACCAGTAGGGTGAGACGGAAAGTTCGCAAGGAAGAGGTAATACTGTGAGACGTGAATCGTCTTTGCTACAGGCCCCCAAAGGCGAAGATAAGAGAGCTCCGTGAAGATCCGTGATATAACGGGGTTATCAGCGGTACATTCACTCTCTCGATATTGACCCGTATGCTTTAATCGATCTGGCTCTACGTGATTCATATATATGCATGGAACAAATGAGTGATAAATTACCCGCAAAGCAGCCATACTTATGACTCCGCTTGCTACAAGTCCTCTGGGGCATAGTGTTAGAGTCAATCGTGTGTATAAGAATTGTCCCTTAATGGTCTATGATGTGGGAATTCTCGCCGATATAATCGCTGGCCTTTCGGGCGAGTTTGATTTGATTCGGGAATAGATCGGGTTATCCAAACACGGGCCATAGTCGACCGTGATAAGAAAATAAATTCTGCTTAAATGTCCACCCATCGAAGTGATAATACAGTAGATCCGATCCGACTCAAGCATCAAAGTTATGTTGATATAAGAAAGTCTGGACGTTTTCTGAGAAAAAGGTCATGAAGCCTCGCTTTGATTCTCGACTCAAAAGAGAGCAAGTAAATTTAGAAAATATTTCTGTGATTAGGGAGTTCCTTGATGTGTTTCCCGAAGAGTTACCGGGAGTACCACTTGAAAGATAAGTGGATCTCTCTATTGAAGTTGTACAGGGAACGACTCCTATTTCGAGGACACCTTACCGTATGGCTCCAACTGAACTGAAAGAGTTGAAGACTCAACTTTAGGAGCTATTGGATAAAGGTTTTATCCGACCTAGTGTCCACCTCAAGTGCGTTTCTAAGCTTATTTTTGTTAAGAAGAAAGATGACACTCTTCTGACAAAGTATCACTACCAAAGAAATAAACAAAGTAATAGTTAAGAATAAGTACCCGTTGCCAAGAATAGAAGATTTATTTGACCAATTGAGAGGAGCAAGTGTCTTCTCGAAGATAGACTTACGATCGAGATATTATCAACTCCGGGTGAAAGAGGTTGATGTTCCGAAAACAGCTTTCAGAACCTGTTATGGCCACTATGAGTTTTTAGTAATGCCATTCGGGTCGACGTAACGCTTCTGTACCGCATGACTCGATGAATAGGTTTTCCGTCCTTATTCGGATCAATTGTGGTGGTATTTATTGATGATATTCGTGTATTCTAAAGACGTACGTGAACATGAACACCATAATTGGAGGATAGTATTGAAAACTTCAAGAAATGAATCAATTGTTCGCAAGTTATACAAATGGATTGCTTATGAAGTGTCATTCCTACTATATTGTATCCTCATAGAAGGGTATTAAAGTGACCCAAGAAAATCAAGCAATCGAGAATTTGACACCTCCTAATGTAACCGAGGTGAGAAGTTTCTTGGCTTAGCAGTGTTATTATCTGAGATTTGTACAAGGCTTCATGAGTATGATCCTCACTTACAAGATTACTCTGGAAAGGAGTGAAGTTTGAGTGGGATGATAAGTGCCAATCCAGTTTTAAAAGATTAAAAGAAATACTGGTTGAATCACCGCAGATGGATTCAAATTTTCACTTCTCGGGTAGGGATTACACAAGGTATAGTGATGCTCTCTCGAGATAGGTTCGGATGTGTCTGATGCAAGATGGGATAGTGGTGGCTTATGCTTCCAATTAAAGCCTCTACGAAACAAACTATCCCACACATGATTCGAGTTACCGTTGTAAAGTTGTTCGCTTGGAAAATTTACGATACCATTTATATGGAGAAATGTAGAATTTTCTACTCATCATAAGAGTCTCGAAATATTTATAACTCAAAAGATTTGAACTTGAGGCAACGCTTGGTTAGAATTGTTTAAAGATTACGATCAGATAATCGACACACCGAAAGCAAAATGTATGGGCGAACGCCTTGAGTAGAAAAACAGATTTCTCGCTATGACCTTGAAAATTTTTGATTGAGATCCAGAACCAATGAGCCTTGTCGGCTCAATTGAGTGTGATACCGGATTTGAAGCAAATGATAGCGTAATGCTCGTAAAAATGATGCCAAGTTACAAGAAATGGCTTAGTTGGTCAAGATCGAGACAAGACCGATTTTGTCATATGGAAGTGGAGGTTTGTTATACAGAGATATGTGTACCGGACAGATATGATCGAAAAGAAGATATTATATGAAAGCCACAATTCTGTTTTTACTATGCATCCTAGAAGTAATAAACGTGACTGTGATACGAAACAATACTACCGTGGCAAGGGATGAAAAAGTGACATTTTCGAAAGTACGTACTAAGTGTCCGACGTGTCAACAAGTAAAGCCGAACACCAAGTACCCGCTTATTGAACTCTTCAATTCCCCAATGGAAGTGGATAATATTACTATGGATTTCGTGATTCCGGTTTTCCCCTCACCCAAAGGAAACATGATGCACCGGGTAATCAGAGACAGATCGATCAAGTCCCCGCCACTTCCTACCGATCCGACTCAACATCCCAATGGATCGCTGAATGACCTTTATGTGAATGAAATTGTCGATTACATGGCATTCCCGCATCGATATTTGCCCGACCGCTGATCCCCGCCACGCCAAGGTTCCGAAAGAGTTACAATTTAGCTTCGTACGAGATCAATTTTAGCACTGCTTCCATCCACAACAATGGACACCTAAAAGACCGATTCGTATTAGAAGATATGTCGGCCGGTATTAGATTTTGGGAAATTGGGATAGGTACATTCCACTCATGGAATTCCGCTTATAACAACGCTATCACCAAAGATTGTAATGGCCCCGGTATGAAGCTTTGTACGGAAGACGATGTAGAACTCCTATGTGTCGACAGAGGTTTAACGAGCATAAGATTATTGTTCCTGAATTAGTAAAAGACACGAAAGAAAAAGTCTGGGAATATTTAGCGTAGATTAAAAGTCGCCGTGATAGACAAAGGTCTTATGCTAATTTGAAGAGAACTGATATAGTATGGTGTTTCTGGAGACAAAAGTGTTTTTAAAAGTATCTCCGTAAGATACCCGCTGAAGGAAAGGAAACCGAGTCCAAGATTCATCGCCCTCACGAGACGAAAGAATCGACTCCTCAGTCGCGCACGGCTTGGCACTCCTCCGGTTATTAGCTAAATTACATGATGGCCCATGTGTCTATGTCAGAGATATCGCTCACTCCATCGCACATATTACCGGTTCAAGATATACAAGTATAAGAAGATTTCACCTTCGAAGAAGAGCCGAAAGCTATTCTAGATC